>CAUYRH010007167.1:0-42300 GCA_963574655.1 Perodicticus potto
CAGAGCCTCAAGCTGTCACCCTGGATAGAGTGCTGTGGCATCACAGCTCACAGCAACCTCCAATTCCTGGGCTCAAGCGAGTCTCCTGCCTCCGCCTCCCAAGTAGCTGGGACTACAGGTGCCCACCACAACGCCCGGCCAGTTTTTTGTTGTAGCCGTCATTGTTGTTTGGCAGGCCCGGGCTGGATTTGAGCCTGCCAGCTCAGGTGTACATGCCTGGCGCCTTAGCCCGTTGAGCCACAGGCGCCGAGCCTGAACCTAAAATTCTTCAGCCCAATTAATTTGGTGAACAATTTTTTTTCTTAATTATTGGGGATTCATTGAGGGTACAAGAAACCAGGTTATACTGATTGTATTTGTTAGGTAAAGTCTTCTCTTACAATTGTGTCTTGCCCCCAAAAGGTGTGTCACACACTGAGACTCCACCCTCCTCCCTCCTTCCCTCTCTCTGCTCTTCCTTTCCCCCACCCCCACTGTGTACTAGGTCATTAATTGTCCTCATATCAAAATTGAATACATAGGATTCATGCTTTTCCATTCTTGTGATTCTTTATTTTTTTAATATTTTAATTTTTTTTTTTGAGACAGAGCCTCAAGCTGTTGCTCTGGGTAGAGTGCCGTGGCATCACAGCTCATGGCAACCACTAATTCCTGGGCTCAAGTGAGTCTCTTGCCTCCTCCTCCCAAGTAGCTGGGACTACAGGTGCCCGCCACAACGCCTGGCCATTTTTTGGTTGCGCTGTCATTGTTGTTTGGCGGGCCAGGGCTGGATTTGAACGTGGCTGGCGCCTTAGCCCGTTGAGCCACAGGCACTGAGCCATTCTTGTGATTCTTTGTTAAGAATAATGTGTTCCACTTCCATCCAGGTTAATACAAAGGATGTAAAGCAGTGGTTCTCAATCTTTGGGTCACGACCCCTTTGTAACGATGAAAATACATCCCGCATATCAGATATTTACATTACAATTTATAACAGTAGCAAAATTATAGTTATGAAGTAGCAATGAAAATAATTTTATGTTTGGGGGTCACCACAACATGAAGAACTGTATTAAAGGGTTGTAGCATTAGGAGGCATTAGAAAGGTTGATAACCACTGATAAAGTCTCCATCTTTTTTATGGCTGAATAGTATTCCATGGTATACATATACCACAGCTTGTTAATCCATTCCTAGGTTGGGAGGCATTTGGGCTGTTTCAACATTTTGGCGATTGTAAATTGAGCTGCAGTAAACAGTCTAGAGCAAGTGTCCTTATGATAAAAGGATTTTTTTCCTTCTGGGTAGATGCCCAGTAATGGGATTGCAGGATCAAATGAGAGGTCTAGCTTGAGTTCTTTGAGGGTTCTCCATACTTCCTTACAAAAAGGTTGTATTAGTTTCCAGTCCCACCAGCAGTATAAAAGTGTTCCTTTCTCTCCACATCCACGCCAGCATCTGCAGTTTTGAGATTTTATGATGTGGGCCATTCTTGCTGGGTTTATATGATATCTCAGGGTGGTTTTGATTTGCATTTCTCTAATAATTAGGGACAAGGAGCATTTTTCTTTTTGTTTCAAGAGACAGAGCCTCAAGCTGTCACCCTGGATAGAGTGCTATGGCATCACAACTCACAGCAACCTCCAATTCCTGGGCTCAAGCGAGTCTCTTGCCTCCACCTCCCAAGTAGCTGGGACTACAGGCGCCCGCCACAACGCCCAGCCATTTTTTTGGTTACAGCCATCATTGTTGTTTGGTGGGCCCGGGCTGGATTCGAACCTGCCAGCTCAGGTGTACGTGGCTGGTGCCTTAGCCCGTTGAGCCACAGGCACTGAGCCAACAAGGAGCATTTTTCATATGTTTGCTAGCCATTCCTCTGTCTTCTTTAGATAAGGTTCTATTCATGTCTCTTGCCCATTGATATATGAGATTTTTGGCTTTTTTCATGTGGATTAGAGTTCTCCATAGATTCCAAAAGTTATCAAGCTTTTGTCTGATTCAAAATATGCAAATACCCTTTCCCATTGTGTAGGTTGTCTATTTGTTTTGGTTGTTGTCTCCTTAGCTGTACAGAAGCTTTTCAGTTTAATTAAAGTCCCTTTTGTTTATTACTATTGTTGTTGCAATTGCCACGGAAGTCTTCTTCATAAAGTCTTTCCCCAGGCTGATATCTTACAGTGTTTTTCCTATACTTTGAGGATTTTTATCGTTTCATGCCTTAAATTTAAGTCCTTTATCCATCTTGAATCAATTTTCGTGAGTGGAGAAAGGTGCGGGTCCTTTTACAAGTGGATATCCAGTTCTCCCAGCACCATTTATTGAATAGGGAGTCTTTCCCCCAGTGTATCTTCTTGTTTGGTTTATCAAAGATTAGGTGGTCGTAAGATGTTAGTTTCATTTCCTGGTTTTCTATGGAAATGTCTATGTCTGTGTCTTTATTTTTGTGCCACTACCATGCTGTCTTGACCACTAAGGCCTTGTAGTACAGCCTAAAATCTGGTATGCTGATGCCCCCAGCTTTGTCTTTATTACTGAGAACTGCCTTAGCTGTACAGGTTTTTTCCTGGTCCATACAAAATGAAGGATCATTTTTTCTAAGTCTTGAAAGTATGATGTTGGTATTTTAATAGGGATGGCATTGAGTCGGTAGATTGCTTTGGGAAGTATAGACATTTTAACAATGTTGATTCTTCTCAGTCATGAGCATGGTATATTCTTCCCTTTGTTAATATCCTCTGCTATTTCCTTTCTTAGGGTTTCATAATTTTCTTTATAGAGGTCCTTCACCTCTTTTGTTAGATATATTCCTAGGTATTTCATTTTCTTTGAAGCCGTGGTGAAGGGTGTCCTTAATTAGCCTCTCATCTTGGCTGTTATTGGCGTATGCAAAGGCTACTGACTTGGGGACATTGATTTTATATCCTGAGATATTACTGTATTTTTTGATGACTTCCAGGAGTCTTGTGGTTGAGTCTTGGGGTTCTCTTAAGTATAAGATCAGATCGTCAGCAAAGAGGGAGAGTTTGGCCTCCTCTGCTCCCATTTGGATGCCCTTTATTTCCTTGTGTTGCCTAATTGTATTGGCTAGAACTTCTGAATGATTCTTTCGTTTTTAATTTCATTAATCTCTGATTTAATTTTGGATATTTCTTTTCTTCTGCTGGGTTTAGGCTTAGATTGTTCTTCTTTTTCCAATTCCATAAGATGGCTAGTAAGTTTATTGATGCACTCTCTTTCTGTTTTTCAAATATTGGCATCCAAAGGGATAAATTTTCCTCTCAGGACTGCTATTGCTGTATCCCACAGGTTTTGGTAGCTTGTGTCTTCATTGTTGTTATGCTCAAGGAAGTTAATGATTTCTTCTTTTATTTCTTCATGCACCCAACTGTCATTCAACATAAGGTTGTTTAATTTCAATGCCTTTGTGTGGGGTTGAACATTTTTGTTGGAGTTCCACCTTTAGTGCCTGTGGTCAGAGAAGATACAAGGTAAAATTTCAATTCTTTTGATTCTGTTGAGGTTTGTTTTGTGTCCTAGGATATGATCAATTTTGGAGAATGTTTCATGGAGTGATGAGAAGAATGTGTATTCTTTAGCTTTGGGATGGAGTGTTCTATATATGTCTATCAAGCACAGTTCTTCTAGGGTCTCATTTAAGTCCCTTAAATCTTTGTTTAATTTCTGTTTAGAGGATCTGTCCAGCTCTGTAAGAGGAGTGTTAAAGTCCCTTGTTATTATGGTGTTAGAGGGTATCATATTGCTCAGACTAATTAAAGTCTCTTTCAAGAATTTGGGAGCATTTAAGTTGGGTGCATAAATATTGAGAATTGAAATGTTGTCTTGTATTTTTCCCTTGACCAATATGAAGTGACCCTCTTTGTCTTTTTGGATTTTAGTTGCTTTAAATCTACATGTGTCTGAAAATATGATTGCAACCCCTCTTTTCTTCTGAGTTCCATTTGCCTGAAAAATGTCTTCCAACTCTTAACTCTGAGTTTTAATTTGTCTTTTGAGGCTGGGTGTGTTTCCTGCAGACAGCAAAAAATGGATGGCTTATGTTTTTTAATCCAGTCAGCTAATCTGTGCCTCTTCAGTGGGGAATTCTAGCCATTAACATTTATTGAGATAATTGATAAGTGTGGTAGCATTCTATTCATCTTACTTTGTGAAAGTCCATTGCTTAGTTTTGTCTTTTGCATCATTGTGAAAGCTAGGTTCTGTCCTTTACTTTGCTGGTGGTCCATTGTGATGGTCCTTGTGTAAAACAGGCTGAAGTATTTCCTGTAAAGCTGGTCTTATTGTGGCACATTTCCTCAATGTTTGCATATCAGTAAAAGATTTGATTTCTCTGTCAATTTCAAAGCTTAGCTTAGCAGGATATAGAATTCTGGGCTGGAAATTGTTCTGTTTAAGTAATTAAAAGTAGATGACTGGCTCGGCGCCTGTGGCTGAACGGGCTAAGCTGCCAGCCATGTACACCTGAGCTGGCGAGTTCGAATCCAGCCTGGTCCTGCCAAACAACAATGACGGCTGCAACCAAAAAATGGCCGGACGTTGTGGCAAGTGCCTGTAGTCCCAGCTACTTGGGAGGCGGAGGCAAGAGACTTGTTTCTTTTGTCTTGACTTTGGACAGTTTCATCACAATTGTGATGTGTCTTGTGATGAGAAGCTCTAATAGGAGAAGTTCTAGTAGAGTTGAGGTGACCTGGTGTTCGATATCCCTCTGAAAGGAGTGTGTCAGAATATTTGGGGACATTTGGGAAATTTTCATTTATAATATTCTTTAGCATTCTCAGAGGCTTCCATTCCTCTGGGGCATTCTTCTTCCCCCTCTGGGATACCTATAATTCGTATGTTTAAACACTTCATAAAGTCCCATAATTCTGTCAGTGAGCGTTCTGTTTTCTCTCTCTTCTTTTCTGCCTCTTTAACTATCTGAGTTATCTCAAGAGCTTTGTCCTCTACCTCTAAGATTCTTTCTTCTGTATGATCTGATCTGTTGTTGATACTTTATATTGCGTCTTTAAGTTCCCTAATTGATTGCTTCAATTCATTCAGCTCTGCTATATCCTTTTTATATTCTTCATATCATTCATCTCTTATGATTCTGTTTTTGGATTTCCTTTTGGTTATTTTCCTTTTTCTCTGCAATTTCCTTCATTGTTTTCATCATCTGTATTTTAAATTCCCCTTCTATCATTTCTAACATGTCTTTATAGGTGGAATCCTCTACAGTAGCTACCTCATGTTCCCTTGAGGGGGTTGCTCT
Organism: Perodicticus potto; assembly: GCA_963574655.1. Classification (NCBI taxonomy): domain Eukaryota; kingdom Metazoa; phylum Chordata; class Mammalia; order Primates; family Lorisidae; genus Perodicticus; species Perodicticus potto. Next base: position 5,249 of record CAUYRH010007167.1, read on the forward strand.
GGACTGGCTTTTCATGTTGCCAAGATTTTTTTCTGCTGATCCTTCTTCATGAGTGTTGTCTTTTATCTGTTTCCTTGCCCTAATTTTCTTTTCAATTCCTCTTGCTATTTAAGTTAGCGTGCCTCTGGCCTAAGGTTTTGATGCATCCTTTTGGTACAGGACCAAAAAGATGAGAAGATGGAAGAGCAAGAAGGGAAAAATGATTTTAAAAAAAGAAAAAAGAGAAAGGAGAGGGGGTGTGTAAAAGGGAATATTGACCAAAAATCAAAGAGGCACAGAAAGAGGGAGACAGGAGTAATAAAGGTGTACAGTAGGGTACTTTGACCCAACCTTAAAAACCCCCAACCTCTGGGGGTGCTAGGTTGGGTGGTTCCCTTGAGGTCAGCAGCTCTTTGCCAGCCTATTCAGACACAGTACCCCACCTCCACCAAATAGATAGGAAAGAGGAAAATGCTATAAATCAAACCAAAACAAACAAAACCTTACAGGATAAAATTGGGGGAAAAAAACAAATAATAGGGGCAGAAATACTAGCAAAAATGAAGTTTTTACTATTTAAGAAGGCAACAATAGAAAATTATATTTAAACTAGAAAAATTAAGAAAGAACAAACAAAAGAAAAATCTAGAGGGAAAATGTTGAAATAAATAAATAACCAAAACCAAAACCAAAGCAGTATATATATTGCTGAATATTGTCTTGGCAACAGGTGATCTTCTGGGGCATGAGATGTTAATAACAATGTTGGTACAGCTGTGTGAGATGGAGACTGGAGGCCTCTGCTGATTTCTCAAACCCCACAGTGTTGAGAGCCTAAATCTCTGCTCAGCCCACTTAAAAGACACTTTAAACCATTAACCTTGGCTAAGCAGAAGCTTTCCCAGGAATGCACTTGTCACTGGGATCTCTCCTGAAGTGGCTGCCCGCTTATCCAGTGCACCCAAACCAGTCTCACTCAATGCCCCTGAGGGCCAAGGCTGCAAGGCAGCCCTGCTACTGCTAAACACTGAGATCTCCACTCTTCCATGTCTCAGTTCTGGCCTTTGGCACTGCTCAGTCACTAGTCCAATCTCCCAGGGTCTAAAGGGCAGAGCCTGCAGGGGCAGTTCTCCCACATCGGCTGCGCACGAGGCCCACAACTGAACAGTATTAGCTCCATTGCGGCTTAGTGGCTCAGTCCGGGGCCCTAGAATGCTTAAAGTCATCTGCACTCTCGCTCAAGTTCTCCCACGGTAGTTCAACTGAGTGCCCAAGTCCAAAAAAATAGCCCATAGGGAAGGCCTTCCCTGTTTGCAATCTTGCTGCTTTCGTAATTACAGCTGTGGAAGCCATGGCCTTAGATCAAACGAATGCAATTCGTGCAGGAATGCCAGTTCTCTACTGCTTTTGTCCTCCTTCTGGGGTCCAGGAATCTCTTGCTGCCTCCCTGTGTCCCCAAAGGGATGTTTCTGGGCATAGCCTACAAGTCAGAGATGCCTGGAGTCTTCTCTCCCCACTCTTCCCGCCCCTGGTTGCAAAGAAGCTGTTACTCAGCCACCATCTTGCTCCCTCCCAGATTATATTTTCTCTTGCAGTATACCTGTCCCTTGTTTGTTTTATTTGAGTAGGCTGTCCTACTCCCATCTCTAAGTACTAGCCTCTCTTTCTGAGCAGAAGCACAGAGCTGTTAAAGGTTTTGATTAATTCCATAATACTAATTTGGAGAACATTTGAGTGTGTCTTTATGGTAGGTACATTTGAGCTTGGAAGGATATGAAGATGTACAGTATTATATGTGGTTCCTGCCCTTCAAGGGTTTGTGCCATTTGTTTCCAGTTCTAATGATGCAAATAGATGGGATTCAAACAAAAACAAAAGCATCGGTTTCAAACTGCTGTTTTTTTTTTTTTTTTTTGAGACAGAGCCTCAAGCTGTCACCCTGGATAGAGTGCTGTGGCATCACAGCTCATAGCAACCTCCAATTCCTGGGCTCAAGTGAGTCTCCTGCCTCCACCTCCCAAGTAGCTGGGACCACAGGCTCCCGCCACAACGCCCGGCCATTATTTGGTTGCAGCCGTCATTGTTGTTTGGCAGGCCCGGGCTGGATTCGAACCCGCCAGCTCAGGTGTACGTGGCTGGCGCGTTAGCCTGTTGAGCCACAGGCGCCGAGCCCCAAACTGCTGTTGTAAGCTGTCTTTCTCAACACTATTTTTTTCTTATTTATTTGTGTGTGTATTTATTTATTTTGGAGACAGAGTCTGTCTCTGTCACCACTGGCTAAAGTGCTATGACATCATTGCTCGCAGCAACTTCAAACTCTTGGGCTTAAGGGATCTCTTTGCTTCAGCCTTCTGAGTAGCTGGGACTATAGGCGGCCGCCACAATGCCCAGCTATTTTTAGAGACAGGGTCACACTTTTGCTCAGGCTGGTCTCAAACCTGTGAACTCCAGGCAATCCACCCACCTCTACCAGAGTGCCAGGATTACAGGCTTGATCCACTGTACCTGGCGGAGTCGGGGGGTGTCTCACTCTTGCTCAGGCTGGTCTTGAATTCATGACCTCAAGAGATCCCCCCCATCTCCACCTTCCAGTTTCTTTGGCCTGCCAAAGCCAAACACCCCAAGTAGGTAATGGCTACTATGACAGGAAAAACAAGTTCTATTGTTTGAATATAGAAATTTAATTATGTTCAGTGAGGGTGGGTTCAGTTACATTTTATTTTATTATTTATTTATTTATTTTTGAGACAGAGTCTCATGTGTCACCCTCGGTGGAGTATCGTGGTATCACAGCTCACAGCAACCTCAAACTCTTGGGCTTAAGCGATTCTCTTGCCTCAGCCTCCCAAGTAGCTTGGACTATAGGCGCCCACCATAACACCCTAATTTCTGTTACAGTTGTCATCGTTGTTTAGCTGGCTTGGGCCGGGTGTGAACCCACCAACTTCAGTGTATGTGGCTGGCGCCTATGCTACGGGAGCCAAGCCTCAGCTATTTTGTTGTTTTTGTCCTTGTTGCTTAGCAGGCCTTGGCCGAACGCTCCATGCATATGGTTGGCACCCTAACTACTGAGCTACGGGCACCAAGCTGGTTCAATTACATTTTAGAAGTGTTTTTTTTCCACGTGATGTGACACAAGTCTTTATTCTAACCTGGATCCTTTGGAACTGGAAGTTGACTTCAGTTCGTTTGTGTCACATAGGCAGCTGGTGAGGGAGGATGTGAGCAGCAGATTTCCCTCACCAACCTCCCATTGCCATCACCCTACTTCTGAGCTCTCTGGGCCATACTAGGTAATGGAGGGGCAGGGCCAGAGTGGATCTAGCCAAGAGAGCTCTTAGGATTTGGATAAAGTTCCCTCTTTTCTGCAGTACTACCTAGTGGTCATTGTTAGTACTTCAGTGAGATTACTCTTTAATGTTTATAGTCTTCACTAAATCCTGATGTGTCTGCCACTCCCAGTAAGTGTAGGGTTGGTTTTACCCTTGTTATCGGGTAAATTGTTTTCATGCTCCTTTCTTTGAATTATTCCACTAATAAAAAGCTTAACTTTGTGCCCATGGAAGCAAAGGACTGGGAGGAATAGATTATAGTCCCAGCTGCTGTCACTCTGACCTCAGCCTGTGCTCAGCTGTCCCTGCTGCTGCATTTCCCAGACCTCTGAACCTTGAGCAAAATCGTATGCGGAGGAACCAGACCCCAGGGGAAACAGACCCTGAGCTGCTTTAGAGTCTCTATCCTTTTTCTGTTTCACCAGCCCTGAGGGAATCATGTCTTTCCTGTCAGTGACATGGCCAGGATTCCTAATAGGAGGGAGGAACAGTAGGACCTGTACCAGCAGCATTCCACAGAAGCCTGTAGAGAGAGGCAGGGAGTAGCGGAAGAACTTGTTCCCTGCTCTCTTTAGCCAAATTCAGAGGACTATGTAATGGAAACAGTGCTTCTCAAAACAAGACAGTCAATTTGCTGTTCTTTAATCTTGTTCCTCAGAGATCAAAGCTTAAAAATGAGCAACTATTTGCTTTCCCTGTAGTTTATAGGTATATGGGCTTCTCCATGTCCTCTGGAGCTTTTTTGGTGTTTCTCCTCTCTGATCACTTTCTCTAGAATATTGTCCTTGCCCCTGGAAACCAGCACAAGTGACTAGGTGTTCCTTTCCTGTATGCTGCATACTCAACTGGTTTAGGAAGGCACTTGGTTTCAGTTAGCCAGCTCCTATTTTCAGCTGGAAATCTCCAACAAAATAGTTTCTCACACATGTATATAATTTTGGATCTTAGGGAAAGTGCTAGAAGCAATCTAATTTTTATCTTTAATTACCAGGCATGCTAATAAATCTATAAGACATTTAGCATGATGATAGATTTATGATGGATTCATAAATAAAATGTTTGCAAGTCACTGTTAATTAACAGTTCTTATTTTTTCTCTCATTTTTAAAACTAATCTTTTGTATTTTAAGGTAGATCTTGTAATTTGGAAAGAAAAATAGCTTCTTTAAAAATCAATATAAATAGTAGGGCGCTGGCCCCATATGCTGGAGGCGGCAGGTTCAAACCCAGCCCCGGCCAAAAAATGCAAAAAAAAAAAAATCAATATAAATTTTTTTTTTTAGGTATTTTCAGAGTCATTCCCTGAGTATTTCCAGAATTTAGGGTATCAGATCCTCTTTCTTCTATAAAATGCATTTATTCCTGACCCACTAAGAAAAAATGAAAAATGTTCTTATATTTGGATCACAACTGAAGTCATCTGCCAATTGTAACTCCTGTTCTTTTGGTTCTAGTACTTACTGGCTTTATTATTTGGGGAAAATCTTTTTCCTTCTCCAAACTTCAGTCTTTCCATGTTAAAACATAAATAATAAGATTAGCCTCTTTGGGCGTTGAGGATGAAATAAGAAAATATACATAAAAGAATTTTATAAATTTTAAAGTAAAGCATTAAATACAATTTTCATAGTCAATATTTTAGAACATTTTGGCCATTTTTAGATGACTTGTTTTATTTAACGTCCTTTGCAATGGTCTTAAAAGATAAGAAACAAGAGCACAAACTTTTCCCTTTGATAAGCCACACAAATGCTGAGACCAATGGTACCTCATGAAGGCAGTGACGACCTGGGAAATAAAACATTTGGCTTATGATAACTTCATCATAAGTAAAATCTTCTGATTTGTCAAGAATCGATGGACAGTAAAGAACTTTAGCTGTGATGTGTATATTATGTGTATATGTGTACGTATGCATACAGATACTCGTAATTAAAATCAGGCCTCCCAACTTTAGAATGACTGATTACCTGAGGGTAAAATTTCTTCTCCACTTTCCTTCACTTGCTAAGTAAACATCTCTGTAAAAAGCCTAATATAGTGTGCTAAGAGAAATTTCATTTTATTTGCCCAGTCTTCATGAGGTCAGCCCAGCATGCATATTAGAGGTAGATGGAGAATTAAAAACTGAGAAAAGTGAATATGCCAAGCACTACCACACATGAGACAATTGAAGTTAAAAATAGATGTGTTCATGCATCAGCAGATGGATTCATACCCAGATGACTTGATTCAGAATTCAGCCATGTATGACAGCTTGCTAAATGGAGTTTAACTAGCCGAGACTTACTAAAATTTATAATTGCATCAAAGCCTTCTATAGCATAAAACTAAAATTTAGTGATCAAATGAAATATTTTGCATATTTGTATATAAAGGATAAAAATTTGAGACGTCTATTTTGGATTAATTTTAATAATGGGAAGATGCTTAATATAACTATCCTCTCAACAGGAGGATTCATATTTTACATGCTGATATTCATGGTATAGATTAGTAGGCTATATTATATTTTTGTTTGCTTTTAATTACGAATTAATGTCATAGAAAGACTACTACTAAAATAAAACAACTAAATTAGAAAACTATATTTCCTTTGGGCATTTTTGTCTCTGGTTATCCTCAAAATACACTCAGGTTTACATTAGCACTTGACTGATAGATACTGGTAAATGAGACCATTAGATTTTTATTTCTTCCAGTAAAAACCAAGTCATGTATCTGTGCAGTTAGAACAGAGTGCTTTAGCAGCAAATTAAATTATGTTATCAGTGTAGTAGGTTCTGCTATAATTATCTAATGGAAATATTCCTAAAGACAAGAGGGCTGTACTGACCGTCTAATTTGTCATTTCTTGTATAGCAGAATTCCTTCCTTTTTGTGTAAGTGTGAGTGGTGGGAGGGCTGGCATGGTGTTTATTAGGTTTTTCAAAAATGTAATAACTGTGGGTGGCAGTCCTCCTTTTGAGAGGTTAAAGCCATTTGGCCCCTCCTGTGTGTAGATAATCCTGTCTCCTGTTATTATAGATCCCATCAGGCACGTGACCCAGATATATTTTCCTCAGTGCTATGAAGCTGGTTGTCTCCCACAGTTTCCTTGCCTGTCTTGTTTCTATGGTAACCCTGCACTCACTGTCCTTGCAGAGAAACCCTAAAGCAGGCAGCAGCTCAGAAGTCCCAGCAGCTTTCAGCATTGCAAGAAGAGAACATTAAACTTGCCGAGGAGCTGGGGAGAAGCAGAGACGAAGTCACAAGTCATCGAAAGGTCAGTGTCTTTTGGTGAGGGTTTCTGGTTCTGCCAAGCTGATGCCTACTCCTGTTTGTGGTGTGCTTGGAGCCTACTCAGAGATGTGCTCAGTGTGGCTGGGTCATTCCAAAATCCACAGGAATTTCAAGTTACCTGTATTATGTCTCCTTATTTTCAAGCATGCTGGTATAGCCTTTAGGATTTAGGGTAGAGTGAATTGACAGGTCCTTTAAAGAAAACACAGACAAAACACTGGAACTTATACGGAAGTAGAAAAAAGACCTTATTACATGATCTTATAACAATACATCTACACAGAAAGAGGGACCATGTTTTCTCCTTACTGTTACTTGGATCTCAAAATTATTATTCTCAAGGTTTTTTTCTCTCTGATCAAAATTGATTATAAAGAAAGATTCCAAGATATGAATTTGATGTGAGTGTTGCCGCTGACTTAAAATATAATTCTATTTTTCTTTAAGGACATGTTTAAACATTTCCTAATGGAACTGTGTATGTTTATGCATTTGTGTGCCTTGATACAGAATGTGTGTTAGAACTGGATTGAACTATAAGCAAATCACAACCTTCCATATTACAGACTTTTTTGACAGAAGTTGATTAAACATAAGAACAAAATTGATTTTAAAGAATGCTATATTCTGCTTTTTATTCTTCTCTGACAGTTGAATCAAAGTGCTGAATTGTTAGTTATATCTGACCTCAGAGCAGCAACTTGAAATTATGTTTTTAAGAGACTTTTGCTGTGTAGACATTGTCTTCGTTTGAACTTCCTAGGGAAAAAAAATTTTTTTCCTCATTTTTCATTGCAAACATTAATTCTCATTTAGGATAGAGAAGGGTAATTGTATTGAGTACTCATTGACATGGTGCACTTTGTTGAGAAAGCACTTTTTTAGAGAGTTGATTTCAGATTTTAAAATCTTTATTATATATTTCCACGATTTTCTTATTTCATGAAAGAATTGTCACATCTCTCCAAACTCCAAGATGATGATGATGCTAGTGGTGATAGTAACTGACATTTATTGGCTCTTACTATGCCATAGACACAAATAAATGATAGCTGTCATCTCACTTAATCTCTACCATAATTCTAAGAGATGGCACTGTTATCTCTATTTGTAAAAGAGAAAACGAAAACATAAAAAGATAGTGATTTGCTCAACAACATCTCGTAGTGTTGAGAAGTATTTGTCATCTTCTGATTTGGGTCCAGAAAAGAAAGTATGTTGACTTAATTAGGATCACTGCACTCTACTTTGATCAGTTTGTGAGAAATTTGGCTTCATGAAGAATAAATAGCCCTTTGACCAGAAAAAGTTGTTTTTCCGGGACAAGATAGAGTATCTAAAACATTTTCCAACATCAGAGAGTCCACAAGGACTTGGAAGAGAAGAATTTTGGCTAAGTGCTGAGTCTGTTCCCATCTCAGTTTATCTGATTTCATTGAATGTCTCTGGTAAAAAAGAATGCATTCCATAAATAGGAACACACAGAGATCATCCTCTTATGTTGTGACCTTAACTGGATGGATAATTACAATTCTTGTCTCTGTCACTCAGAACCGGAAAGGATTCAGGAAACACCATAATTCTTTGGGCAGAGTTTCTAGGGCTTCTCTCCATCCTAGCAGATTTGTTCTCTTTTGCATTAAGAATTTTAATTAACTTCCTACTAAGAAGGTATTGTGATTCAAAGTTTGAAAATCAGTCCCTTTGCAGGGGTTTAGAAAAATAGTCCCTACAAAGAGCAGCTAAGAAAGTGATGTCCTTTTGAAGAATCAGATGGATTCTTATCTCATTTGTAGTTTTCTGTATTTAACTCAGAAGATAGAAGCAAGTGAGTATGAACTAAAACATGATAGGCTTTATGATAGACAGTGTGGAAAATGATATTGATTACTAAGAAAGAGTACAGATCCTTCTTCCCATTATGTATATATTTCAAAAGAGAGGTTCGGCGCCTGTTGCCCAGTGGTTAGGGCGGACGCCGGCCACATACACCAAGGGTGGAGGGTTTGAACCCAGCCCGAGCCAGCTAAACAATAATGACAACTGCAACAAAAAAGCCAGGCATTGTGGTGGGTACCTGTAGTCCCAGCTACTTGGGAGGCTGAGGCAAGAGAATCACTTCAGCCCAAGAGTTTGAGGTTGCTGTGAGCTGTGACGCCATAGCACTCTACCCAGGGTGACAGTGAGATTCTGTCTCAAAAAAAAAGGGTTTCTGGAAACTCTTCCATAACTTAGAAGCAGCTTTAGTTTATTGGAGACTGATTAATTCATTGACTTTTGTTACTCTTAACTGTATAATCTCCAAAAATCTAAAGTGTTGCTTACATCTGTAAAACTAAGAATTTTTACTTATTTTATATAATTTAAGTCAGACTATCGATCAGCTGTATTAGAAATACAGAGCTATAGTATTTGGCAAAAATGCTATTTAAAAAAGAATTTCAATTGTAGAACTACAGAAATATTTAGTGATTCATTCCAAAATTGAGACGGTGGAGACTAGATTGACATGAAATAGATACAAATTGACCAGGACCTGAGTTCTCTCCAGGTTCCTATATTTAGTAGCACCATAATTCAGTAAATGTTTACTGAGCTCATTGCTTCACCATTTTTTTATGAAATCATCACAACCTGCCTTTAGATAGTATGATTGTTTTGTAGGTGAGGAACAGAAATTCAAAAGTGAAGTAACTTGCCAAGGATACACAATTAGCAGCGAAGGAGCTGTGATCTGAAATTGTGTCTAATTCTGAGGCCTATTTTTCCCTGCTATAATACTATACCTAGAATGAAACTTATTTCCACTTAATTTGCCATTATTGTAATTCAGGTTTTTTTTTTCTGTTTGAGACAGAGAACCTCCCAGAGTGCTAGGATTACAGGAGTGAGCCACCGTGCCTAGCCAAGATTTTTTTTTTTTTTTTGAAAGTCTCACTTTGTCTCTTTTGGTAGAGTGCTATGGCATCATCGCTCACAGCAACCTCAAACTCTGGGCTCAAACGATTCTCTTGCGTCAGCCTCCCAAGTAGCTGGGACTATAGGCATCTGCCACAACACCTGGCTATTTTTTTTTTTTTTTTTTTTAGAGACGAGTTCTTGCTCTTGCCCAGGCTGGTCTCGAACTCCTGAGCTCAAGCAATCCACCTGGCTTGGCCTCCCATGCAATTAAGATTTTTAAAAAACGGCTTGGTGCCTGTAACACAGTGGTTATGGCGCCAGCCACATACACTGAGGCTGGTGGGTTCAAAGCCAGCCCAGACCAGCTAAACAGCAGTGACAACTGCAACAAAAAATAGCAGGGTGCTGTGGCGGGTGTCTGTAGTCCCAACTACTTGGGAGGCTGAGGCAAGAGAATCACTTAAATCTAAGAGTCTGAGATTGCTGTGAGTTGTGACGCCACAGCACTCTACTGAGGATGACAAAGTGAGACTCTGTCTCAAAAAAATAAATAAAATTAAAAACAAAAAAAAGATTTTTAAAAAGCCTGTGGCTGAGTGTGGTGGTTCAAGTTTGTAATCTCAGATACTTGGGATGGTGAGGCAGGGGGGATCACTTGAGTCTAGGAGTTTGAGAACAGCCTGGGCAACATAGCGAGATGCCATCTCTTTTAAAAAAACAAACCAAAAAACACCCCCACAAAACCCTAAGAGCTAGAAATGGGGTAGGTGAGATCAAACAGTGCTATAAAAATGCACTCTAAACTCTACTGATATATTTTTTTCTGCTTCAAATGTTTATTTTGCTTAGAAAACACAAAGTATCCCAGAATCTGGTTTACATCTTAAGAATTTCACTAGGATTATTGGCAAAGGATTTTTACTTCCTTGGAGAAGCCCTTTCCATGCAAAGGCTGTTTCATTTCCTGTTTGTTATTTTTACCTTAGCTAAATAAATCTTTGTCAGGATTTCTTTTTCTCTTTTTTTTTTTTGGTCAGGATTTCTCAACCAGGTTCTCAAAGGGCTTATTAGAAATGAGGTTTTTTATTGAAATTTTTTTTTTCAAATATTGCGTGGAATAACCTGACAGTGTTTTTGTGGAACATTCTCTCTTCTTACCACCTTAAAGAAGTTATTTAGGGAATTCTGAAATAAAAAAAACTCATAAGGCACAAAGGTTTGATCAGAACAGTAAAGGCTGCTCCTTATTAGAAACCCCATATGACTTGGTTGACAAGGGAGCCCAGCTGTGTTTTAGCAGTGGGGAGGGTTCCTGTACTTGCTCACGGTCTTGATAAAGGACCTGACAAGGCCAGAAATAAAACCCACCTGTGTGCATTCTTTATCGCCTGCTTTCCCTCATTCTCCCTTAAATTAAAATTGTTTCTTTAACTCTCCGTAGTATTCCACTGGATGGGTGTATCATGTTTTGCCCATCCGTTTGTTTCAGGTATTAATGCCTCCTTTCTCCATTTGTGTGGTCACCTGTCACCTAATGTCTGCAGCCCCGACTGAAGCCCTAGATCTAAAGCCCTGAATCTTCTTTGGAAATCTCATTTCTTAACACCAGTTCTAAATCTTGCCACTCTGTTCGCCCTTACAACCCTGTCTTCTTTTTTTTAAATTTTCAAACTTGTTAACAAAGAGTAATCTTGTTCTGCCTTACTGTTCACCTCTTGCTGCTTTTTTGCTACCAGAAGTATACTTTTTTTTTTTTTGAGACAGAGTCTCACTATGTCACCCTCTGTAAAGTGCAATGGCATCACAGCTCACAGCAACCTCAAACTCTTGGGCTTAAGCAATTCTTTTGCCTCAACCTCCCAAGTAACTGAGTCTACAGGCACCTACCACAATGCCCAGCTATTTTTTGTTGTTATTGTTGTCATTGTTGTTTAGCAGGCCCAGGCTGGATTTGACCCACCAGCCCCGGTGCCTGTGGCTGGTGCTCTAACCACTGAGCTATGGGCACCAAGCCTACCAGTACACTCTTGAAATGACTCTTGCTAAAGTCATCACCTACCTAATAAGTGCAGAGATAAGTTCTTTCCATTCTTTGTGAGCAGTTGGCGCTGCCACCACCTACACTCCTGGCTTTCCTCCTTTCCCTCCTTCTACCTGATTTTGTCATATTTTTCCTACATCTCCCGCCATACCTGGTTTCTTTCCAGTCATTGGATCCACTGCTGCTGGGCTCCAGTCTGACCCCTCTGGCCCACCCTGACCAGGTCTGTGGCTTGCCCAGGCTTAGCGGCCCGTGGGGCATGGCTCCAGATGGAAATCATATGATGTAAAATATTTGGGTGACATCTGCTTGAAAGATCTTCCAGAATTATAGAAGACACATGTCTGGTTTTATGTCTTGTCTTCTTCCCTTCCCCACTCATTGTTAGAGACCCATCCCAAATGTCATCATCTCTAATCCCAAACAGAGTAAGCTCTGCCTTCCTTGTGTTCCTGGTGTGGGCTCCACAGTTGCCTCGACACCAGAACACTGTGTTGTGGCTCCTGCTTCTCTCTCCATACTGACAGAGAAAGTAGGAATCATGGAGTGTGACACGTAAATTTGAATGAAAGCACATGGGTGTTGGATGAGTACCTTGTTTTTAGCAAGGGCTCCAGTTCTCCTTTTATAGCATAAGATGCAGAGATTTTGTGACTGCTCTTTCTACTTTTTTTACATGATTCCAGTTACTTCCAGTTCCATAGCTTTATTGCAGAGTTACAGCTGCCAAAAGCCTGATCATCAAATTAGTGGGACATTGCTCTATGGATGGTAAAAGCATACAGTTCAAATTCAGGCAGGGTCACGAAGTTTCAAGATCAATGGAAACCATACTGAGCATTGTTTTCTTTTCATAGGGAATTCTAAAAATAATAATGTTAGCTCCTCTATAGAAATAGACACCATAGGCAGTCACTTTGGAGATGTCTGATTTATCACTTCCAGACCTCACATGTATTCTACCTTCTAAGGACAGCAAATACACTGAGCTGTCACTATGGGAACAGTACTGATTTACCCCCTGGCTATTTGCAAAATGAGGTTACAGTTTTCTTGTTGAAACGGGACAGGGATTAAATGACTCAATAGCTGTATTTTGGGTGGCGCCTGTGGCTCAAAGGAGTAGGGCGCCAGCCACATATGCTGGAGGTAGCCGGTTCAAACCCAGCCCCAGCCAAAAAACTGCAAAGAAAAAAAAAAAAAAAAACTTTGGCTCAGCGCCTGTGGCTCAATGGGCTAAGGCGCCAGCCACGTACACCTGAGCTGGTGGGTTCAAATCCAGCCTGGGCCTGCCAAACAACAATGACAGCTGCAACCAAAAAATGGCCGGGCGTTGTGGCGGTCGCCTGTTGTCCCAGCTACTTGGGAGGCAGAGGCAAGAGACTCGCTTAAGCCCAGGCATTGGAGGTTGCTGTGAACTGTGATACCACAGCACTCTATCCAGGGTGACAGCTTGAGGCTCTGTCTCAAAAAAAAAAAAAAAAAAATAGCTGTATTTCATAAGCAGTTTTTCTTGACAGAGATTGCAACAGATGCATTAATATACAAAAAAAACCCTGAGGTTAACCTCTAAATTGACCCACAAATAATTGCCTGCCTTTTAAATAAGCCTAAGTTCTCAAACATCAATGTTTAGAAAGGGAAGGCTATTTTTAGCCTGTTACATATTGTTTTGGAAAATAGTGATCACCAACATCATTGTTTTAATCTGGGCTCAGGGGACTTCTGGGCAGCTAGGGCTGATGGAAGCTGAATCACAGAATCTCTGTCCCTTCAATACCTAATGATATGTATTTAAAAACATGTCCGGGCTGGAGATTAGAGCCCAGACTCAACTGGTGTAGGCCCACAGCCTCCACCACTGCTGGGCTCCATCCTGACCCTTCTGGCTCAGCCTGACTTGGTCTGTCCCACCCAGGCTTAGCAGCTGGTGAGCCATGGCTCCAAATGGAAATCATATGACACAGAATATTTGGGTGACATCTGCTTGAAAGATCTTCAAGAATTACAGAAGACAAAAACACTAAGGCATTTGAGGCCAGGCACAATGGCTTACGCCTGTAATCCCAGCACTCTGGGAGGCCAAGGCAGGTGGATTGCTTGAGCTCACATGTTCGAGACCAACCTGAGCAAGAGCAAAACCTCGTCTTTAAAAATAGCCGGACATTGTGGCAAGCACCTGTAGTCCTAGCTACTTGGGAGGCTGAGGCAAGAGAATCACATGAGCCTAAGAGTTTGAGGTTGCTGTGAGCTATGATGCTACAGCACTCTACTGAAGGCAACAAAGTGAGACTCTGTCTCAAAAAACAAAACAAAACACTGATGCATATGAGAAAGTGGTAAAGTTTGGGGGGAGAGGGCGAAGAAGCAACTGCTTTCCTGATGTGCAGCTTGGTTGGATGCTAAGATGTCTGCGGATGTTAATAGCCAGAAGTCTTGACAGCAATGAAGAGGACTATGACTCAAATTGTGAGGAAGAGGAGGAAGAAGAAGATGAGTGCCCTGGGGACATGGAGGTCTATTATGTGTGAAGTGGAGCAGCAGGGGCAGATGCCTTTGATGCAGAGGAATTACCAGTTTACCTGCTTGACCTACAAGGAGTCCAAGAGTGCCCTGAACAAGCACATGACCAGCTTAGCCTCTGTCCTAAAGGTATCTCATTCATTTACTAAACTTATATTAGTTAATTTGCACTGGCAAGTCTCAGATATTGGACAGATATGTCCAGTTCTGCTCAACTACTTGTTGAGGCTCAGGTTCAGCCTAATCCATCAAAACATGTCCCTACAGCCCATCACTCTCACCATTGCACAGTGTGTATGCGGTTTGTGCGGAGGGAAAACCTACTCTCTCTGACCTGTCAGTACTAGTTTTGCTGCAGCTGCTGGGAGCAGCATTGCTCAGTACTTGTCAAGGATGCGTGGGTATGGGAGTCCCTCGTATAGCTCAGGACTGTCCACTCCGTACACAAAGAGGACTTTGTATTTCTTTTGCTTCCCAGTGAAAAACTGAAAGACAAATACAGGTGCTACCTCTTCAGGGACTATGTGGAGAGACATTACCAGCTCCAGCTGGGACCTGGTGCAGGCTGTGCCATGGTTATTTGGGTACAGGAGCCTAGAGCTCACCATGTACAGGGCAATCAGTACAAGGTCTTCTGTTTCAAGTGTGATTAGATATATCACATCCTCACAGACTGTGCCACAATCTAGAAATGGCTCACAATGTGTAGAGATGACTCTGAAACAGCCAACTACATTAGTGCTTGCACTAAAATCGTCCCAAGTGCAACATCTGCATTGAGAAGAATGGAGGCTGCAATCACATGTAATGCTCTAAATGTAAGCACGACTTCCACTGGATGTGTCTGGATTGGAAGACTCAGGGCACAAGTACTATGAGTGCAGCTATTATAAGGAGAATCCTGACATTGTCAACCAGAGCCAGCTGGCCTAAGCCAGGGAAGCACTAAAGTACTTATTTTAGAGGCTGGGCGTGGAGGCTCATGCCTGTAACACTCTGGAAGGCCAAGGCAGGTGGATTGCCTGAGCAAGAGTGAGACCTCCCCCATCTCTAAAAACAGGCAGACTTTGTGTGGATACTCGTAGTCCCAGATACTTGGGAGGCTGAGGCAGAAAGATCGCTTGAGCCCAAGAGAGTTTGAGGTTGCTGTGAGCTGTGACACCACAGCACTCTACTGAGGGTGACAAAGAGACTCTATAAAAGCAAAAAGCAAACAAACAAAAAAAGTACTTATTCTACTTTGAGAGGTGGGAAAATCACAAGAGCTTGCAGCTAGAGGCATAGACATAGTAGCAGATTCATGAGAAGATTCAGGAGAGGGCCATAAATAATCTGGGGACATGGATCGACTGGCAATACCTATAAAATGCTGCCAAGCTCTTGGCCAGGTGTTGATACACTCTGCAGTACACCTACCCAATGCATACTACATGGAGTCTGGACCCAGGAACAAACTGTTTGAATACCAACCAGCAGGCTCAGCTGGAGGCTAAGATAGAAAATCTCTCATGGAAAGTGGAATGTGCAGACATCTGTGACATAAGGGATTTGGAAAACCAGATGCACATAGCGGAACAGTAGAGAAGAACCCTATGAAAGGATTTCCATGATGCCTAGTTGGGACATGGATGTGCTGGAGTGAGAAAGATGTGGGTGCAAGGTCCCCCAACAACCATACTGTGTGCTGCGGTCCCAGACTTTCACCACCCAAGGCAACAACCAGGGCCCCACTCCTGAAAGACACTGGCAGCACCTCTAGGTTAATTTCTGTTTTCTTCTCATCTTTTCGATTTTCATTTCTACCAGGGTAAAGGCCATGTTGAATTGGCTTTTTTTCAGGATTTTAAATTTCTCCCTGGATGATGGTTGGGAGGAAGGGAGGGTTTTTTCTGAATGGCTATTAATTGTATTAGATCATTATAACTTATATAATTTTCAAAGGTTGTACAATTATACAAAAAAAAAGGCAAAACATAGGATAGCACAGAGCCCGTTTAAAAAATAAATTGGCAACTCGGCACCCGTAGCTCAGTGGTTAGGGTGTCAGCCACATACACTGAGGCAGGCAGGTTTGAACCTGGCCCTGGCCTGCTAAACAATGACAATTGCCACAAAAAAATAGCCAGGCATTGTGGCAGGTGCCGGTAGTCCCAGCTACTTGGGAGGCCGAGGCAAGAGACTTGCTTGAGCCCAAGAGTTTGAGGTTGCTGTGAGCTGTGACACCATGGCACTCTACCAAGGGCGATATAGTTGAGACTCTGTCTCAAAAAAATAAATAAATAAACTTTGGCATGTTTAAAAGAAAAACATAGGCCGGGCACAGTGGCTCATGCCTGTAATCCTGGCACTCTGGGATGCCGAGGTTGGGAGGGGAAGTGGATTGCTTGAGCTCATGAGTTCAAGACCAGCCTGAGCAAAAGTGAGACCCTATCTCTACTAAAAATAGAAAAACCACTGTGCACAGTGGCTTATACCTATAATCCCATTCACTGAGGGAGAATTGCTTGAGCTCAGGAGTTCAAGACTCACCTGAGCAAGAGTGAGACCTCAACTCATGAAAAAAATGGAAAAACCCAGCCAGGTGCCTGTAATCCCAGTGGCTTCCAGAGGCTGAGGCAGTGGGATGCCCATAGCCTGAGTCTAAGATTGCAGTGAGCTATGGCACCACTGCACTCTGCCTAGGGGCATAGGGTGGGACTGTCTCAATAACAACAAAAATAATAAATAAAAGTAGAAAAACTGAGGCAAGAGGAGCACTTGAGCCCAAGAGTTGGAGGTTGCTGTGAGCTATGATACCACGGCACTCTACCCAGGGCAACAGCTTGAGACTGTCTCAAAAAAAAAAAAAAAATGTCCAGCTAAAAGCAAGAAAGGCAGTTAACTTTATGCTGTAAACTTTAAAATTGGCAACCAAGAAAATAAGTAAAATTGTGGTTTGACTCCAACACTATGTCCAGGGAAAAGTGGACAAGAAGGTAACAGTGAAATGCCAAGAACTTTTACTCTAATTCTCTCTATCTCTGTGGCCAGGCCAATTTGGAAAAATTAGACTGAGGATGTGATCAGGCAGCCTGGGGGAAAAGTCAAGGAAAACTGTTTGTGGCTAGGGGCCCTCTTCTACCTCCTTGGGATTTTATTAGAGGTGAGAAAAACTGCCAGTTATCATTTTCCACAGCTAGTCTAGCCAACAAATAGTGGTCGATGGGCTATTTCTCTCAAATGGTTCAGTCTACAGGTAACAGTCCAGGGAGGGTACAGCCTTTCAAGATGTCCTCATGGAACCCAGCTCTTCCTTTCTACTTGCTCTCCTTAGCAGGGAGCTTTTGTCCATGGGATCACAGGGTGGCTTTCCAGGAGGCAGCAGTGGAGAATAAAGTAAGAAAAGGCAGAGAGCTTCTTCTCAAATGGTTCTACCTTTCAATTTGGTGAAGAAAGTTCACATCTCTAAATAATGACTCATAACCACCACCACCACCACCACCAAAAGAAGGTTCCAGTCTCTAGGAAGCAAAGGCAACATAGGTAATAACTGATGTTGAGAGTAGAGCAGATGTTGAGAGGGCAGCGGTAGTAGGCCTGGAATATGTGCCCCAAGGCTGAAGCCTGAGGACATTCTTCTGTGGGAATAAGATTACCTCTGTTAAGATGGGGTGATTGAGATACAGGACACTAAAAAAAAATCTTGGGGGAGAGATCTCCAACAAATTCTCTGTGTGGCCTCAGCTCTTCCCACTTTTCCCCCATCTTTGTCTCTAATCCCCCTTGGCTACAGGAAGGTATAGACTCCAGGAGGCATGTAATGTTGCTTTGTCCCATTATTGGTGATGTTAATTTTGATCATTTCGTAAGGTTAAAACATTTGCAAGGACTTGGCGCCTTAGCTCAGTGGTTAGGGCACCAGCCACATACACCAAGGCAGGCAGGTTTGAACCCGGCCTGGGACTGCTAAACAACGACAGCTGCAACAACAACAAAAACAATAGCCAGGTGTTGTGGTGGGCACCTGTAGTCCAGCTACGTGGGAGGCTGAGGCAAAAGAATCACTTAAGTCTAAGAGTTTGACTTAACTCTTCTATGATCTGTGACACCACGGCACTCTACCAAAGAGACTCTGTCTCAAAAAATAAATAATCATTTGTAAGGTAAAATGAAAAAGGAGAAAAAAACATACAGAGAATAAGAGTAACAAAATTTGAGGCGGTAGAGCTTTAAAAAAGTGGAAATATACAAACCCTCTTTCTTTTATATCAGGATGATATTTGATATTACCTGAAATTAAATTTATGTGAGAGGTAGATAGGCTGATCACTCCACAGGCCTTCCAATTCAGGGTAAAGCGTGCAGGTGGGTCATCCCTGCTGCTCCTTCCAGGTCACCAAAAAAAGAAGAGAGGAGCCTGGAGTCAGCCCAGTCGAGGGAACATCAACAGGGCTATCCCTGTGTGGGGGATCAGCACAACAAGCAGGTTAAGACCACTGTACGCCTGCTCAGCAGTTTAGATTAGGGAAGTTAAGGTATTTGCCCTGCAGAGACTAAACCTGCTTCCCCCCCCCTTTTTTTAAATGTACATTATCAGACCTTCCAGACATTCCAGATTACCCCATTTGCCTGGGAGCTGAGGTTTTCCTCTAATCCTATTTTTGAGCACAAGAAAAGACCCCTGAGACATTGGAGCAGTGCTGCATTGCCTCATTCTGCCACTCAGTGCATGAGACAATGTATGCCTCTCCAGACTTCTCAGACTTGGTGCATTAAGTTGGTCTGAAGTCTCCTTCCTTAAACACAGTCTCCTTTGTTGGCCCCTAGATTGGGTTGGGTCACCCCGGAACCCTGACAAATGTATACATACTAAGGAAATTATAGTAACTTCCTTTTAGAAAATTTTTACTTAAAAATTTTACAAAATAAGGCTCAGCACCTGTAGCTCAGCAGCTAGGCCACCAGCCACTTATATCAGAGCTGGTGGGTTCGAATCCGGCCTGGGCCTGCCAAACAACAACTGGGTGTTGTGGGCGCCTGTAGTCCCAGCTATTTGGGAAGCTGAGGCAAGAGAATCGCTTAAGCCCAAGAGTTTGAGGTTGCTGTGAGCTGTAACGCCATGGCACTATACCAGGCGACAAAGTGAGACTCTATCTCAAAAAAAAGTTTTTTTACAAAATAAATATGTAGTCTGGGTGGTGGCTCACACCTGTAATCCTAGCACTCTGGGAGATTGAGGCAGGTAGATTACTTGAGTTTAGGAGTTTGAGACCAGCCTGAGCAAGTGTGAGACCCCGTCCCTACTAAAAATTGAAAAACTAGGCAGGCATGTGGCAGGTACCTCTAGACCCAACTACTAGGGAGGCTGAGGCAAGAGAATCTCTTGAACTCCAAAAGTTTGAGGTTGCTATGAGCCATGGCACTTTCTCTAGACAATAGTCTGTCTCAGTAAGGAAGTAAATAAATAAATGATACTGTGCACCTAGGGTATACAGTGCACCTATGTCTTAGAACCATATCTGGTGATAAAGAACATTTTGTTGCTTTCAACAGTTGCTTTTGATTACTTCAATTTTTGTTTCTCCTATTAAAGTGAAATTAAATTTGCTTTTTTCTCCCATCTTTCCTTCTCACTACACACACACACAGATATCTGACATGTCATTTAGCTATTATTATTTGCAAGTGGTAGAATTGGATGCATCTTTCCTCCCTTTTTGTTTTTTTTCTATGTTGCTGATTTTTTTTAAGAGTAGTGTTATTTTAACAAAAATAATAAAGTTATGTTTTTCAAATTAGACTTTTTCATCAGGTATATGTGTGTGTGTATATATACATGTATATATGTTTTGTTTGTTTTGAGACAGAATCTTACTATGCTGTCCTCAGTAGAGTGACGCGTCTTGGACTTAAGCGATTCTCTTGCCTCAGCCTCCCAAGAAGCTGGGAGACACAACACTCAACTATTTTTTTTTTTTTTGTTGCAGTTGCCATTGTAGTTTAGCTGGCCCGGGCTGGGTTCAAACTCGCCAGCCTTGGTGTATGTAGCTGATGCCAAAACCTCTGTGCTATGGGCGCCAAGCCTATATGTATTCTTTTTAAACAAGAGTTTCACTCTGTTGCCGAAGCTAGAGTGTGGTGGGGTCAGCCTAGCTCACAGCAACCTCAGACTCCAGGGTTTTGGCAGTCCGCCTGCCTCAGCCTTCCTAGTAGCTGAGACTATAGGCAACTGCCATGACACCCAGCTAATTTTTTCTACTTTTAGTAGAGATTAGGTCTTCTCTTCCATAGGCTGATCTTGAACTCCTGAGCTCAAGTGATCCTCCCTCCTTGGCTTCCCAGAGTGGTAGATTGATTATAGGTATAAGCCACCTTGCCTAGTTGATAAAGTAATTTTTTGTTTTTTAATAAAAAATTTATCTACAACGTAGGGAATTACTGAAGCCAAAAACCTCTCATTTGTTTGGGTTCTTTCATCCAATTTGGCATATTCAGGCATTACATTTAAGAAATGGTAGAAAAAAGAAAAAAAAACAACAAAAAAAACATTTAAGAAATGGTCCAAGCAGGCGGCACCTGTGGCTCAGTGGGCAGGTCACCAGCCCCATATACCAAGGGTGGCGGGTTCAAACCCAGCCCTGGCCAAACTGCAACCAAAAAATAGCTGGGCGTTGTGGCAGGCGCCTGTAGTCCCAGCTACTCAGGAGGCTGAGGCAAGGGAATCACTTAAGCCCAGGAGATGGAGGTTGCTGTGAGCTGTGTGACACCACGGCACTCTACCAAAGGCAATAAAGTGAGACTGTTATCTCTACCAAAAAAAAAAAAAAAAGAAAGAAAAGAAAAGAAATGGTCCAAGGGATAGCAATGGTCAGTTCCTGAAGGTCTTTGTACAGCCTACAGATTTTCTTTCCATCTATTTTAAGTTTCTTGCTTGAGATTGAGTACTTCTGGACTTCTCCAGGGTCCCCCTAATATCTCTAGGTTTTGAGGGGATTTATAGAAAGCCTTTCCTTAACTCTGGGATGTCATCTACCCTGAAAATGACTGCCAGAGTGTCTAGGCCAGAGGGTGTGGGTCCTTTCCACGTCGCCCCTGCATAGTTAAGGATGTTTGCAGTTGATCAGAGGATGCACTAAAGATATGGGAAGAGCAGCTGCTGTCTTCTCAGCACCTGGGAGTGAAAGGTAGATGAATGTGACTTGTGCACTACGTATGGAACTACTTTGTATGTGTTGCCTTCAGTCAGTCTCAGTCCCCACACTCTGTGGCCACACTGTCAACATCTTTCTTTGATAAAGGACAGTGATACCTCTGTGTATGAATTAGAGGATGTAAATATTCTCATATATATTTATTTATGTAGTTTGTGTACATATTCACATAAACTCAAACCAGTCTTGAGGCATGCTGTCTTTTCCTGCATCTTGTAAGAACTTACGTTGGTGTCTTAATGCATAATTCCTGGAGGCTGAGTTCCCTGGGAAACAGGCTGAGTGAGTGTTTAGTGTGAATGATATTAAGGCGTGCCCTTGGGGCAGCACCCGTGGAAAGAGGCAGAAGCAACTAGATTGGGCAGAGGGAGAAGTTGCTCCATGACACAGCCCCAGTGACACCCTAGATCTACGTCGTGGGGAGCTCTAGAGCTGGAGGGACCTGTCAGAGTTGTCCCAAATTGGACTGAGATGCCAGTGGTTTGTTTTTGTTTTTTTTTTTTTTGTAGAGACAGAGTCTCACTTTATCGCCCTCGGTAGAGTGCTGTGGTGTCACACAGCTCACAGCAACCTCCAACTCCTGGGTTTAGGCGATTCTCTTGCCTCAACCTCCTGAGTAGCTGGGACTACAGGCGCCCGCCACAATGCCCGGCTATTTTTCTGTTTTGCAGTTCGGCCGAGGCCGGGTTTGAACCCTCCACCTTCGGTATATGGGGCCGGAGCCCTACTCGATGAGCCACAGGCACCGCCCTGATGCCGGTGTTTTTATTATTCCACAGTGATAGTCATTGCATGTGATCCATCCTAGGAAAGGGGTGTGATCCTGTTTGAGGTAGCTCTGCAGCTGTGGTGATCCCTGAAGGGGCTGCCCGCTAGGCTCTCTGCTGACAACACACCCAGATGCTGAGCAAAAAAGCTTGCCTTGAAAGGGAGATGTAAGCAGCACATCACTGTGTCCACCTCCTTTTCTTCTCTTGGAAAGAGCTTTGCCATAGAAAATTACTGAATTCTCCTCTTCCTTTTTTCCTCATTACCTTCCCTACTTCCAAGAGCAAAAGTCTGTCTGTCTATGTGTGGGTGGCTAGACTAGAAATTCTCAGACACAGGGAGTGTGTTTTCTGCTGTCAAGGTAGAACTGCTATTTTGGATTTCAGAACACACTTGCTTAGTTAGAGAAGAAACTGAAATAGCCCAAATGTGAACCACTTCACTGGAGAACTTGGTGAGAAAAGAATTGGTTTAGCAATAGCTTGATTAGACTAGTTCAGCAGAGAGAGAACCCTGGCTTTTGAGTGCCACTACTAACTCATAACATTGAAATCACCAGCTTACTATTGACACATTCGTTCACACACCGCATATTATCTATTATGTGCCTGTTGGTGTTCAAAAATAAAGGAAATAGCAATAAACAAAACAGAAAATTGCTGCTCCTTTCTGAAGATTCTTTTTTCTTTTTTTTTGGAGACAGAGTCTCACTCTGTCTCTCTGGGTAGAGTGCCATAGCATCATATCTCACAGCAACCTCAGTCTCTTGGGCTCAAATGATTTTCTTGCCTCAGCCTCCCAAGTAGCTGAGACCATAGGCACCCACCACATGCCTGGTTAGTTTTTCTATGTTTTGTAGAAATGGGGTTTCATTCATGCTCAGGCTGGTATTGAACTCTTGAGCTCAAGCAATCCACCCTACTCAGTGTTCCAGTGCTAGGATTATAGGTCTGAGCCACCGTTCCTGGCCTCGTTCTGAATTTTTTTTTTTTTTTTTTTTTGAGATAGAATCTCACTATGTCGCCCTTGGTAGAGCGCCATGGTGTCACAGGTCACAGAAACCTCAAACACTTGGGCTCTTGCCTCAGGCACCCGCCACAATGCCTGGCTATTTTTTGTTGCAGTTGTCATTGTTTTAGCTGGCCTGGGCCAGGTTCAAACCCACCATCCTCAGTGTATGTGGCTGGCTCCCTACCCACTGAGCTACAGGCGCCAAGCCTTTTCTGAATATTTTTATTCAGGTGATTTTTACTGGCCCTACAAAAGCAGGAGTTATGTATATAATAACTTTGAACTTGTACATGTCCTTCATTTCACCCACTAATATTTTTCTTAGTTTGAATGACAGATTTAAAGCAAAGCACTCACCATGTTTATTTACAAAATAGTTTTGTGGGTAGATGGGCTCTTTGACATTTTTCTGGCTCAGTGTTCCCCAAACTGATTGTTTACACACTACTTTTACTGAATAGTATTCTCTTAAATAGTTTTCTTTAACCCTCCTTCTTTTCCCTTTTACTTAACCCATACTCTCTTTTTTTTGCAGTTTTTTTTTTCTTTTTTGGCTGGGGCCAGGTTTGAACCCACCACCTCTAGTATATGGGGCCGGTGCCCTATTCCTTTGAGCCACAGGCGCCACCCAGCCAACCCATGCTCTCTTTTTAAACTTTTTTTTTTTTAGAGACAGAATTTTACTTTGTTGCCCTTGGTAGAGTGCCATGGCATCACAGCTCACAGAAACCTCCAGCTCTTGGGCTTAGGTGATTCTCTTGCCTCAGCCTCCCGAGTAGCTGGGACTACAGGCGCCCACCATAACGTCTGGCTATTTTTTGTTGCAGTTTGGCGGGGGCCGGGTTCTAACCCACCACCCTCGATATATGGGACCGGCACCCTACTCACTGAGCCACAGGCACCACCCTCTTTTTAAACTTTTTATTACGAAAAACTTCAAGCATACATACGTAAGAGTGAGCAATACAGTGAATCCCCATGTATAAAATTCTATTAGCAATTAACTCTTGGCCACTCTTGTTTCAGCTCTCGTACACTGTTTACCCTGAATATTTTGAAGCAAACACTAAATATCTTGTCATTTCATCTACAAGTATGTTGGCATTTATAAAATAAGAATTCTTTATTTCTGTTAAATTATGTCTTTAATTTAAAAATATCACGTAGGGGGTGCCTATGGCTCAATGAGTAGGGTGCTGGCCCCATATACACAGGGTGAGAAAGTAAGACTCTGTCTCTAAAAAGAAAATCACACCTTTGTAATGTGAAACAATACAAATATGCGTAATTTGAAGATTATTACTCCTCCCATTGCCATTTCATTGAGGCAGACATTATAAAAAGTTTAGTACATTTTTCCTTACTATTCTTCATATGTATACCATCATGTAAAAATGCATATATGCATACATTGGTTTTGTATTTTACAAGAGATATGCTGCACAAATTACTTAGACTGACTTTGTTCCCCCCTCAAAGTTAATCTTATTGCGGTCCAAATTACATAGAATAAAATTCACCCTCCATAGATATGGTGAGTTTTGACAAATATATGCAATCATATGACTGACCCCATAATCAAGATTGCCTTTGCCTTAAAGGTTCTTTTATGCCCCTTTATATTTAATCACCTCTCAATCTCTGAAAACTCCTTATCTCTTCTGGCCCTCTAGTTTTTCTTTCTCTAGTAGGTTACACGAATGGGATCAAAACAGTATGTAACCTTATTTGTAATCACAAGAAATGTAAATGAATTAAACACTGATTAAAAGGCAGAGATTGGTAGAATGGATTTTTAAAAAACATGATCTATATGCTACTGCAAGAGAGACGATCTAGATTCACAGACACAAATAGGCTGAAAGTAAAAAGACAGAACAAGATATACCATGCAAACAGTAACCAAACATAAGCTGAAGAGACGATACTAATATCAGACAAAATAGATTTTAAGGCAAAAATTGTTACTATAGACAGAAAGACATTTTATTAATGATAAAAAGGTCAGTCTATCAAGAAGATAAAACAATTATCAACATATATGCACTTAATAACAGAGCTTCAAAATACATGAAGCAAAAAAGGACAGAATTAAAAGGAGAAAAGTTCAGCAATCATAGTTGGAGACTTAAACACTTCATTTCAGTGATGACCAGAACAACTGTACAGAAGATCAGGAAGGGTTCTGTGCCCGTAGCACAGTGGTTATGGCACCAGCCACATCCACCAAGGCTGGCGGGTTCTAATCTGGCCCAGGCCAGCTAAACAACAGTGGCAACTAAACAAAAAAAATAGCTGGGCACTGTGGTAAGTGCCTGTAGTCCCAGCTACTTGGGAGGCTGAGGTAAGAGAATCGCTTAAGCCCAAGAGTTGGAGGTTGCTGTGAGCTGTGATGTGTTGTGGCACTCAACCGAGGGTAACATAGTGAGACTGTCTCAAAAAAAAAAAAAAAAAAAAAAAAAATGAGCAAGAAGGAAACAGGTGACTTAAACACTATAAACTAGACCTAAAAGTCATCTAAAGAATATTCCATCCAACAACACCGAATGCATATACTTCTCAAATGCACATGAACAGAGGACAGAGTCTATGTTAGGCTATTAAACAATTTTTTTTTTTGAGACAGAGTCTCAAGCTGTCACCCTTGGTAGAGTGCCGTGGTGTCACAGCTTACAGCAACCTGAAACTCTTGGGCTTAAGCAATTCTCTTGCCTCAGCCTCCCAAGTAGCTGCGACTACAGGCACCTGCCACAATGCCTGGCTATTTTTTTTTGTTGGCAGTTGTCATTGTTGTTTAGCTGGCCCGGGCAGGGTTCGAACCTGCCAGCCTCGGTGTATGTGGCCGGCGCCTTACTGGTGCTGCCCTATTAAACAATTTTCAATAAATTAAAAAGGATTGAAACCTTTCTAAATATGTTCTCTGACATTACTAAAATAAAGTTACAAACTTAGCATACAGAAATTTGGGAAATGTAAAACGACATGTAGTCTTATATATCTGTTTTGGAGATTCATCTACATTTTTCTATGTATCAGAGTTCCTTTTTATTGCTGAATGGTAGTTCATTGAGGTTTGTATCACACTTTGTTTATTTGGGTTCCAGTTTTGGCCTATTATGAGTAAAGTTACTTTCAAAATTCATGAACAGGCCACGGCATATGTTTCTATTTATCTTGCCTAACTAGGTATAGAATTTGCTGGGATGGTAAGGATGTGTTTAGCTTTATAAGAAATTGTCAGTTTTCCAAAGTGACTACTAGTGTATATTTCTACCAGCAATTTATGACATTTCCAGTTATTCCATATGATTGCAGTACGTAGTTCTTTTGTCTTTTAAATATTCTGCATTTTATCCATTTGTCAACTGCATAACCATTGGGATATAGGCCTTGGGTAGTTCCAAGTGGCACTCCAAAATTAGCATTTTCCTGATGACTAATGATGTTGAGCATCTTTTCCTGTGCTTTTGGGCCATTCATCTCTTCTTTGGTAAAATGTTCAGATCTTATGCTCATTTTTTTTTTTTTTTTGAGACAGAGCCTCAAGCTGTCACCCTGGATGGAGTCCTGTGGCATCACAGCTCACAGCAACCTCAATTCCTGGGCTCAAGCGAGTCTCCTGCCTCCGCCTCCCAAGCAGCTGGGACTGCAGGTGCCTGCCACAATGCCCGGCCATTTTTGGGTTGCAGCCGTCATTTTTGTTTGGCGGACCCGGGCTGGATTCGAACCCGCCAGGTCAGGTGTACATGGCTGGCGCCTTAGCCTGTTGAGCCACAGGCACTGAGCCGAGAAGTCTTAATAATGTATTCTGGATACAAGTTTTGATCAGGTTTTGTTTTGAAAATGTTTTCTTTGGTGGCACCCGTAGCTCATATGGCAGGGCACTGGCCACCTACACTAAGGGTGGTGGGTTCGAACCCGACCCTGGCCAGCTAAAAAATAAATAGATAAATAAAAACAATGCAACTGCAACAACAACAAAAAATAGCTGGGCATTGTGGCGGGTGCCTATAGTCGCAGCTATTTGGGAGGCTGAGGCAAGAGAATTGCTTAAGTCCAAGAGTTGGAGGTTGCTGTGAGTTGTGACGCCACGGCACTCTACCCAGGGCGACAGCTTGAGACTCTTGTCTCAAAAACAAAAAAAAAGAAAGAAAATATTTTCTTACCATCTTTACACTTTTGTAACAATGTCTTAGAAGAGCGGAAGTTTTGGTGAAGTATACTGACAAGCCATAAAAGCACTGACACCCAGTACCAATGAACATACCTAGTTATAAGAGTTTATTTTCTAAATACTCTTCTCCACTAAAAGGAATAGGAGTTTTGGAGAAATGGCTAATTCTAGGGCTGAGATGGAAAGATGATGCTGGAATATTTTGTTTTTGTTTTTGTTTCTTTGAGACAGAGCCTGAAGCTGTCACCCTGGATAGACTGCTGTGGCATCACAGCTCACAGCAACCTCCAATTCCTGGGCTCAAGCGATTCTCCTGCCTCCGCCTCCCAAGTAGCTGGGACTACAGGCACCCGCCACAACGCCCGGCCATTTTTTGGTTGCAGCCGTTATTGTTGTTTGGTGGGCCCGGCCTGGATTCGAACCTGTCAGCTCAGGTGTACGTGGCTGGCGCCTTAGCCCGTTGAGCCATAGGTGCCAAGCCGACGCTGGAATATTTTGAAAAGTAAGGAAGTGCTTGAAGAATAATGGGAATTAGTGAAAAGCACATCAGAAACATCTTGAAAGAGCTCCCACTAGCCAAATCTGAGATAATTTGAGTACCAAAAGAAATAGTAATGGATTATAACTTACTTAATAACATAGGAAATCATGAGTCTGAAGCTATATAAATAAATGGGAGAAAAGCAGAAGCCCTTCCTATGGTAGGATGCCAACTAATAAATACATGAAATGATAGAATTATAAAATCACCATTTGCTAACCATCATAGAATAATTTATTCAGGCAAAAATCATTAATTGTTGCTAAAACAAGTAGATAAAAAAGTTTGTTGGCTCGGTGCCTGTAGCTCAGTGGGCTAAGGTGCCAGTCATGTACACCTGAGCTGGCGGGTTCGAATCCAGCCCGAGTCCGCCAAACAACAATGACGGCTGCAACCAAAAAATGGCCGGGCGTTGTGGCGGGCACCTGTAGTTCCAGCTACTTGGGAGGCGGAGGCAAGAGACTCGCTTGAGCCCAGGAATTGGAGGTTGCTGTGAGCTGTGATGCCATAGCACTCTACCCAGGGTGACAGCTTGAGGCTCTGTCTCAAAAAAAAAAAAAGTTTGTTGAAGAACATGATATTTACATAGTTTTAAATTGTACATCAATACACAAAATACATATTAATTACAGAGAAAAAAATACTACCTTTCCAGTGGAGAAACATGGAAGATACTTCCTTAGCCAAGTCACTGAAGTTAACCTCATCAAAAATCAACAGTGTGCACCTCCTAATACCATGTGCTGAGAAGGACCCAGGACTGCTTCTGTGATGTTCCTGCCAAAAAAGTGCATGAAAAAGAAAAAAAGTGCATGATCTGACTCTTAACGGAAATAGTAGACAAGCCATACTGACAATATTCTGTAAGATACTTGCTTACATTCTTCAAAACTATCAAGGTTACAAAGGACAAAGAAAAAGAATGAGAAATTAATTGAACTATGATTATCCTGAATTGGATAACAGTCTTATATCAAAAAGAGGAAAAAGATTGTTTTCTATAAAAATCAGTACAATAGGCTCGGCTCCTGTGGCTCAATGGGCTAAGGCGCCAACCACATACACCTGAGCTGGCGGGTTCGAATCCAGCCCGAGTCCGCCAAACAACAATGACGGCTGCAACCAAAAAATGGCCGGGCGTTGTGGCGGGCGCCTGTAGTCCCAGCTACTTGGGAGGCAGAGGCAGGATATTTGCTTGAGCCCAGGAATTGGAGGTTGCTATGAGCTGTGATGCCACGGCACTCTTTCCAGGGTGACAGCTTGAGGCTCTGTCTCAAAAAAAAATAAAAAATAAAAAGTAAATTGTATAAAGGTTATAAAGACCAAATGAAAGCCCCTTATCTCGTCCCACTCTCCAGATGTTCTCCTTCTCATTTCATTTTTTCAAGTTTGTTTCCTACTCTTCCTGCTTTCTTTCACTCTAAAAAATTTCTAAATATTTCTGTGAATTACTCATGCAGCAAAAGTGTACATCTTAATGCAGGAAAGCAAATAGTCTCCAGTGAAAACAACTTTGTTAACCTCTGTAGATTTCATGATAAATGTATATTTATGTTCAAAACCCATGTTTATGCATAGTTAAGAATTTTTAAAATATGAAGACCTTATAGCAAAGCATATATACAACTGATACATAATTAATATTGCCTATAGCCAATAGTAAGCTAGTAGCTTAAATTCTGGGCTACTGGAAGTCATTATGTAATCTTTGGTGTTATCCTTTGATTTTAACAGAACACATATAAGAACCTTTTCACTGTTTTGTTTTATTAATGGTGTGAATTGAAATTGGCATTTGGGGTTGTGTGCAGTGGCTCACACTTGTGATCACAGCACTTTAGGAAGCCGAGGTGGAAAGGTTGCTTGAGTCTAGAGTTCCATATCAGCCTGGGTAACATAGTGAGACCAGTCTCAACTATAATTATTTTAAAAATGAGCTGAGCATGGCCAGGCTTGGTGGCTCATACCTGTAATCTTAGCACTCTAGGAGGCCGAAGTGGGTGGATTGCTTGAGCTTACAAGTTCAAGACTAGCCTGAGCAAAAGTGAGATCCCATCTCTACTAAAACAGAAAAACTAAGGTAAGGCAAGAGAATCACTTGAACCCAAGAGTTTGAGGTTGCTGTGAGCTATGACACTATAGCCTCTACCAAGGGTGATAAAGTAACTCTGTCTCAAAAAAGAAAAACAAACAAACAAACAAAAGAGCCGAGTTTGCTGGCATGCACCTGTAGTCCCAGCCATTCGAGAGTCTGAGGTGGGAGGATTATTTGAGCCCAGGAGTTCAAGGTTATAGTGAGCTATGATCATACCATGGCGCTACAGCCTGAGTGACAATTGAGACCCTCTCCCTAGGAGAAAACATGGTATTTGGCTCACTTATGCATGGTACAGGGTGGAGGTCAAGATTAGTCTTCCTTCACAAGATTACCTAAATCTTTTGGTTTTTTATCCTTCATAAGATAATAGGATTTTTGAACTAAAGGGCCACTGGAAATTCTTCTGTAATACCCTCCTTGTTTTGTAGGTGAGAAACAAATGCTTGGAATATAGTAGCCACACCATAAATATGTGTTGAATTAATGAATGAGTAAAATGAGGCCCATAGAAAGTAAATGACTTGTTACTAGTCCTCCTCAAGTTAGTGACACTTACCTCTGTGGTTTAAGTAGAGGAATCAGATGTTAACAGTGGTGCATTTGCTTATTTAACACATACTCACTGAATACTTAAGATGTTCTGTGTACTGTTCAGTGTGTTATTATTTAATATTTTAAACTTTTGAGTTCTTAGAGAAGGAGAGTCATTGAGATCCCAAGCTATTTATAAAGTAATAACTGTCCATCCTGTGATAGTGACCACTTGCTCTTCATTGCCTGGGAGGAAAGCCCATTGCTTTGGTTGTCCTAGAGCTTGGTGGGTGTGGTGTATGGAATGAGAAATAGGCCTATGGACTTAATATGAGCTGAACTTGGCTCGGCGCCTGTGGCTCAATGGGCTAAGGCGCCAGCCACGTACACCTGAGCTGACAGGTTCGGATCCAGCCCGGGTCCGCCAAACAACAATGACGGCTGCAACCAAAAAATGGCCAGGTGTTGTGGTGGGCGCCTGTAGTCCCAGCTACTTGGGAGGTGGAGGCAGGAGACTCGCTTGAGCCCAGGAATTGGAGGTTGCTGTGAGCTGTGATGCCACAGCACTCGATCCAAGGTGACAGCTTGAGGCTCTGCCTCAAGAAAAAAAAAATATGAGCTGACCTTTTTTGTGTTTTTTTTCCCCCAGCTGGAAGAGGAAAGATCTGTCCTCAATAATCAGTTGTTAGAAATGAAAAAAAGGTAGGCTTTCTTTCTCTCTTTATTGTTGTATGTGTGTTTAATAAGTAAAATGTCAGAACATATGTGGTAAATTATAATAGAAAGCAAGTGACCTTATATTCAGAAAATAGCACCATGATAATTTGGTAGGCATAACTGACAAATTATTAAAATCTCTTTGTAGAGATTTCACTATTCTAAAGCAAAAAGTTTGAATAAGTGTTTAAGCCATGTTTAGTTGCATTTATTCAGAGTGTTTTAAAATCAACCTGTTGTTACCTCCTAGTTTCAGTAATTGAAAATAATATAATTTTACATATACTAGTTGATCTGGATATAGCACTGAATTATGTAAAAATTTTAATTTTCATTAATAATGGGTAGCATTGTTTCAAATATTTCTATTTTCTGAAAAATAGCTTTATTATTTACTGCTCATTCATGATATTCAATGGAAACTTCATACAGTTTTTTCAGTACTTTTAATAAGAATGACCATGGCCCATAGAAATAATTAGAAGCCTTGATGTTTGGGCGGCACCTGAGGCTCAGTGGGTAGGGTGCCAGCCCTATATACTAAGGGTGGTTGGTTTGAACCCAGCCCCAGCCAAACTGCAACAAAAAAATAGTCGGGCATTGTGGCGGGTGCCTGTAGTCCCAGCTACTCGGGAGGCTGAGGCAAGAGAATTGCCGAAGCCCAGGAGTTGGAGGTGGCTGTGAGCTGTGCGCCACAGCACTCTACCGAGGGCGATAAAGTAAGACTGTCTCTAAGAGAAAAAAAAGAAGACTTGATGTTTTATATCCTGACAGTCTTTGTCTGCCTTTTTAAAATGTGCACTTTTGTGTGGAGAAATTCTATGTTTTATACTGCATGCCAAGCAGGTTTAATGTCTGCTATTGCTAAGAACCAGAGCCTATCCGGTGGGTTGCTGTAGAATACCAAGTAGATGCATATCACAACAGTGGCATGCTATTTTGATGATTAAAACTAAAACTAGTCTCTCCAAGAAAAAATTAGCTGGGCACAGTGGCTCATTCTATATTCCCAGCACTTTGAGAGACTGAGGTTGGGAGGATCACTTCAAATCAGGAGCTTCAGACCAGCCTGGGCTACATAGCAAGACCTCATCTCTACAAAAACTTTAAGTAATAATCTGGTATGATTGCCTGTGCTTATAGTCTTAGCGGCCCAGTAGTTGGATTTTGCAGTGAACCATCATTGAGCTCTTGCACTCCAACCTAGGCAGCAGAGTAAGAAAGAGTCTTAAAAAAAAAAAAAAAAAAAAAAGTAAAATGAAAACAAATAGCTTAGTCAGCAGGGTATGGTGGCTCACGCCTGCAATCCTAGCACTCTGGGAGGCTGAGGCAAGTTAATTGCTTGAGTTCAGGAGTTTGAGACCAACCTGAGCAAGAGTGAGATCCTATCTCTACTAAAAATAGAAAAATTAGCTGGGTGTTGTGGTAGGCACCTGTAGTCCTGGCTATTTGGAAGGCTCAGGCAGAAGAATCACCTGAACCCAGAAATTTGAGGTTGCTTTAAGCTATGATGATGCCACAGGAGTCTGTCCAGGGTGACAGAGACTCTCAGATTAAAAAAAAAAAAAACAGCTTAACCAATACTTCCTCTATGTTTATTGTTAAGTATTTTATTCCCACTTGTCAGGGCAGAGGAGGTTTTCCCTAGTGACCTACTGAAATGTGGTTTTACGTTGGCAACATCTCCTCCTGCCAACATAG
The DNA here is from genome assembly GCA_963574655.1 of Perodicticus potto. Taxonomy (NCBI): domain Eukaryota; kingdom Metazoa; phylum Chordata; class Mammalia; order Primates; family Lorisidae; genus Perodicticus; species Perodicticus potto. The sequence goes on from CAUYRH010007167.1 coordinate 38,038, forward strand.
TGGTTGTTTAGGAATTGATAACTTTGTTTAGATAGATATCTAAAGAGGGCTTTATTTAGATTTAGATATTTGGATTCCATATGCTACATTCTAAAGGACATTAGGCTTCGGTCCAGGGGTGCCTTTCCTTCTTTCTTTTTTTAATTAAATACTTAGATTCATTCTTTCAAATTTCACTAAGGTGGTGTTTATACTTCAGAATGCACGTGTTTTCACCACTGCCACACCCCTGCCCCAGCCAGATGTTCTCCAGGGCTCATGAGAGAGGTGACTAGTCTGCCATGCCTTAGCCTAGTTCCTGTGTACAAGCACAGCTCTGTTCCTTGTGGGCCTACAGGTATTTAATTTTCCATAAGTAAGGTTTTGTTTCTTAAGAACCTTGTGTACGTAGTTATTAAGGACATGTGAAAAAATAAATAGGGTTTGCTCCTGTGTCATTCTGGCAAGGGAGCACAAAAAAATAGTCTGGAATACATACTGACCCAATCTCCTTACATTCATGTAGCAATTCATAACTCAACAAACTTATCTAATCTCAAAACAACCTAGACACATGGTGGGGCTTGTATTTTAAAACAATAAAACTAGCAGGATGCAGTAATGTGCACCTGTAATCCCAGCTCCTGGGGAGACTAAGGTGGGAGGAATGCTTGAGCCCAAGAGTTCAAAGCTACAGTACGCTGTGATCATTCCTGTAAATAGCAACTATACTCCAACCTGGGCAGCATAGTGAGACCTCATCTCTAAATTAAAAAATAATGAAACTAAAACTCAAAAAGTTAAGCAGCTTGGCTAAGGACTTAGGACTAATACCAGATGCAGGTTTAAGACTCAGGTCTTTAGATTTTTATACTGATTCTTTCTCACTTAAAGCTTTTTATTTTCTACATTTTAAAAAAATGATGCTACGTGTCATTAGTCATTACCTATCATGTAATTTTAAATTACATGCCTTTCACAATATGATTAGGCATGTGACTTTTGTCAAGGCTTAAAAAGATGGAACAGGCTGGGTGCAGTAGCTCTTGCCTGTAATCCTAGCATTCTGGGAGGCTGAAGCAGGTGGATTGCTTGAGCTCTAAAAGTTCCAGACTAGCCTGAGCAAGAGTGAGACCCTGTCTCTAGTTAAAAAAAAAATTAGGCCTGGCGCCTATAGCTCAGTCGCTAGGGAACCAACCACATACACCGGAGCTGGCAGGTTCAAATCCAGCCCAAGCCTGACAAACAATGACAACTGCAACAACAACAACAAAAATAGTCCGGTGTTGTGGCAGGCACATGTAGTCCCAGCTACTTGGGAGGCTGGGAGGCAAGAGAATCTCTTAAGCCCAAGAGTTGGAGGTTGCTGTGAGCTTGATGTCACAGCACTCTACTCAGGGTGACATAGTGAGACTCTGTCTCAAAAAGATAAATAAATAAAATAAAAATAAAAAAATTAGCAGGGTGTTGTGATAGGCACTACTAGTCCAAGCTACTTGGAGGACTGAGGCAGAAGAATCGCCTGAACCCAGGAATTTGAGGTTGCTGTGAGCTATGATGCCACGGCATTCTAGCCTGGGCAATAGAGTGAGACTCTTCAAAAAAACAAAAACAAAAAAGGAACAAATTTGGGGACTGAAACTTTCTCTCCTCACTTCACTATTCCTGTTCCTGTTTTATGTCCTGGATCTTTAGGAGAATGTCTCTTGAAAATTTATCTTAATTTTGATCAGCAAATGTAGATAAAGATGACAGTTTTTTCTGGGAGTAAAAATTGTAAAAACCTAATTTTAATATTTAGATATTTTTATTGTTTATTAACCCTTATGGAAAGTTATTTCTATTTTAAAAACTTCAATGTAAATGAATAATTTGGACCCTTAAATGCCTTCTAAAAGTCATTTTTATAAAGGACTCTGAAGTAGCTGTCTGTGTAATGGTTAAATAAATTTACCAAGCAGAGTACTAAAATGAGCTTGATTTGAATTTATTTAAAAGCCTTGCAAATAATTAAATCATAAAATATTTGAAATGTAGTTGGTCATGCAAGAACTGAGAGCTTAATCAATAGTTTTAGAAGTGATAATTAAGGCTCGGCACCTGTGGCTCAATGGGCTAAGGCGCCAGCCACGTACACCTGAGCTGGCGGGTTCGAATCCAGCCCGGGCCCACCAAACAACAATGACGGCTGCGACCAAAAAAAAATGGCCAGGCGTTGTGGCGGGCGCCTGTAGTCCTAGCTACTTGAGAGGCAGAGGCAGGAGACTCGCTTGAGCCCAGGAATTGGAGGTTGCTGTGAGCTGTGATGCCACAGCACTCTATCCAGGGTGACAGCTTGAGGCTCTGTCTAAAAAAAAAAAAAAAAAGAAGTGATAATTAAACATACATAGTTAATACAGTGTATAATCACTTTATTCAAGTGTTCCTGATATCGAAGTGCAGAACTTATTCCCGACTGTAGGATGAAACTAGTTATCAAGAAATAAGTAGACGCCTCCTGTATTTGCTCTTGTCTTTTTGGTATCTTTAAACATTGGGTTGCAAACAGTATGTAGTAAAAGTTTTTCCCTAAGCTTAAAAATGTAATCATTTCTTCAAAAAACTCCCAAGTTGGACAAATTTCTTTCAAAATAGGTTCCAAGATGTCTAATAGATATAACAGGGTAGACCTTGAATTGCCCTAATTGCCAGGGGTGGAGAGTATCACTCAAGTCTACTGCAGATTTGAGAGAACTGGTCTGGCTTCCCTCCCTTCACCAAGCTTCTAATGTCAAAGAAGGAATGCCAAAGCCTTAGACGTGGACTTTTTGGAGTCACGATGCATTCTGTTAGTGCAAATGCAGGGTTTCTGTCAGGAATGAAAAGTGGTTTGAGGCGCTTTGCCACTTCAGCTCATTCAGCGCACTGTGGGTTGCTAACTGTCTGACTGTCTCCGAGCTTGCGCTACTTACCAATGCTCATTTCACCCCTCTCTTTTCCCTTTCCTACTCTTGCTTCCTTTGCTATATCTGTGTGTCTTTCATGGTAAGACTAAAGAAAGTCTATCCACGTTATAATAAATAAATTTCATATATTTTTAGTAAACCAAATTGTTGTATATATTTTTTGGCTGCCTTTGTCCCTCTGTGTCTTGCTTTTGTTTTGTAAACTATTCTCAGCAGTATATACATATACACACACACACACACATATTTCTTTTTTTGTATCTATATACAGCAAAAAACTTCAGTGCAAATCTAGTCTCCTTGATGTATTTGCATTTCTCTTCATGTTTCTAATATTTGGTTCTTGTTATCTTGCATTTTTAAAGCTTGCCCAGTAACACTTTAAGGTATTTGCTTCATTACTGGAATTTATTTTTTATGTAAGTAGTAAGGAAAGAATCTGGGCAAAATGTTCCCTAAGTGGGTGAGGAGAGGAAAAAAATGTCTAGTCCCTATATCCCATCTTTCATCCATTTTTGGTATTTTTAGTAATACCAAGTCATTGTAGCCAACATGGCTTAAAAGTAGTATTATTTGTAACTTAGATGTCAGTAATGTTGTCATAAATGGTTTAATTTGGCCCCTTTTAGTGGTTTGCACAGTGGAATTAGGGCTTAGAAATGGCCTAAGAAGCTAGCAATGAAGCTCCATCACAAAGATGAGCTGCCAAAGTCTACTCTTCCTGACCGATTTCTTTCTTAACCATGCATCTTTTAATAACTTGTATAAGCAGCATTCTTCTGGCATCTTAGCAGCCTGGCTGAGAGGTTTTCTGAGATACTAAGCCCAGAGCTGGTTGGTGGCCCCAGAGAAAGGATACCTCTTCCTTTTGCCTTCTGCCAACTGGTGGTTTGTTTATCCCTCCCCAGAACTGAGAATGTGTGGGATCTTGGCCAAGTGTCCCGAACATAGGAAAATCCAAATCTATTCTCAGTGATCCCCAAACCTTGGTATTTTTCAGTAAAAATATTAAAAATTACTTTTTTTCAAATTTGAGTTGAACTTAACAAGTGTAGTTCTGGAAATCATTTGTATAATGGAATAGACTACCCAATTAAGTTTAATAGAAACTTAAGGAACCTGGCTCGGCGCCTGTGGCTCAAAGGGCTAAGGCGCCAACCATGTACACCTGAGCTGGCGGGTTCGAATCCAGCCCGGGCCCACCAAACAACAATGACAGCTGCAACCAAAAAATGGCCAGGCGTTGTGGCGGGTGCCTGTAGTCCCAGCTACTTGGGAGGCAGAGGCAGGAGACTCGCTTGAGCCCAGGAATTGGAGGTTGCTGTGAGCTGTGATGCCA
>CAUYRH010007169.1:0-81996 GCA_963574655.1 Perodicticus potto
GGGGAGGATGGGTGGAGGGAGGGCAATTAGTGGGATCACACCTACGGTGCATCTTAGTAGGGTACTGGTGAAACTTATTAAATGTAGAGTATCAATGTCTTTATATAGTGATTAAGAAAATGCTATGAGGGCTATCTCTCAAGTACGATCAAAATGTTTCTGATTGTATATGAAGCACATTCTGCCCTATGATTGCACCAATGTACACAATTATGATTTAATAAAATTATTAAAAAATAAAAAATAAAAGTCAATACATTGTTTAAAATAATTTTTTCTTAATTCAGAAGAAGGTAAGAATTGAGTAATTGAGGAAGAAAAAATCAAGTAAAAAATAACAAATTGGTACAGTTAGAATAAGTATTTCAATAATTAATAAGTGTACATGGATTAAAAGCCACCATTAAATGTATGGAGTGTCAGATGTGATTTTAAAAAGAATAAGACTCCTCTGCCAGGGGTTTCCAACCTTATTCCTTCTCTGCAGCACATTGGAAGAAGAGTTGTCTTGGGCCACACATGAAATATGTAAACACTAACAAAAGCTAATAAGCAAGAAAAAAAAGGTCTGTGCATAATTGTCATAATATCCAGCACCTGCACCAAAGGTAAGCCAAAAAGTTCTCACATAACTGGCATGTGGTCTGTGGCCACAGGCTGAACACTCCTGTATAGTTTGTAAAAGAAATGCACTTTTACTATAAAGTCACTAATATAAAGATATTCTGTAAACAGCAACCATAAGAAAACTGATGTGGCTCTGTTAAAATAAGAAAGAGGTTACATTAAGATAAAGAGTACTATGAGAAATAAAAACAAACATTTAATAATAATGAATGATATGATTTGTTAGTATAACAGTCTTAAACCTAAAAGTAAATAGTAAGAGAGCTACGAAATACATAAAGTAAAAACAGAAAGGGTGAGAAATAAAGCCAAATTCATACTTGAAGATTTTAACACCCTTATCTAATAACTTACAGAATAACTTCATAGGCCAGTAAGGATATAGAATTTTAAGCCACATTATTATTAACCACATTGACCTAATTGAAATTCATCAAACAGTAAACCAAACTGCAGAATATATATCCTTTTCTGCTACAGACAAAATGTTCACCAACTTAGATCATAACATGTGCCATAAAAAAATTTAAATAAATTTCCAAAGACTAATGTTTACAGATAATGTTAATCTGACCATTATGGAATTCAATAAGAAAGAAGTCATAAGGAAATATTTTTAAAATCCTCAAATATTTAGAAGGTGCACAGCATACTTCTAAACAATGCATAAGTCGTAGAAGAAACTGAAAGTAAAATTAGAAAATGTTCTGAATTGAGTGATACAAAAATTCAACATACCCAAATGTGTGGAAGTCAACTTAAGTGGTGGGCAGAAGAAAACATGTATTTTTAAATGGTTATAATGGAAAAGAAGGAAAGTTTCAACTCAATGGTCTAAGTTTCCAAATTAAGAAGTTAGGAAACAAGACTGACGGCATCAAGTAAGTAGAGGAAAACTATTTAAAGAACAGAACAGGAACCAATAAAATACAAAACAAAGAGTAGACGGAAATAATAAAGCTAAAATTGGCAGACTGAAAAAAATTAGTGAATTTCATAAACCATCCTGAGACTGATGTGGTACATATGGGAAGGATTTTGACTACAGAAATTAGACATGAAGAGGTGAACAAGGTAATATGCACGCACATAATATGGAAATACCATTTACCAAATGAACACAAATAAGGAAAATTTAAATAGACATATATAAATACCTATTAAAGAAATTCAATTTTTATTAAAAAGACTGAATGTGGAAAGTGAGACAAGGTATAATAAAAATTCAGGACCAGATGGCTTCGCTGCTGAATTTTGTCAAACATTTATGGACTGCATAATACCAATCTTACATCAATTTTTATAGAAAGGAGAGAACTAAGTTATTTCCAACTCATTTTTGACACTAGTATAAATCACTTTTTTTAAAAAGTAGAATTAAAAATTATTGGTCAAATAATGTACTTTGGTCAAAATTAAATCCAATTTATGTGAGAATTAGTCACTATTTTCTTTTCTTTTCTTTTTTTTCCTTTCCCTCAGCCCCTTCCTCCTTGTCTAGTATAATCTTAATAACAAATCTAAATCTGATTAAGATACAAGATGAAATAAAAACATAGGCCAATATTCCTATAAATAAAGTTTTGAAATCCTTAACAAAAGATTAGCAAATTGAATTTAATGATATTGGAAAATATACATAATATATATAATATATACATAATATAGAATAAGTATACGATATATAATATTTTAATATAATATAATATAAATATATATTATATAAATTATAGCTAGAGAAACAGCACATGGTCAATGTGGGCTTGTTCATGCAATGCAAGCTTACCCAAGTATTCATAAATCAATCTAATTTACCATAACTCAAGAATAAATAAAAATACATAATAATTTCAAAATGTTGAAAAAGCAGTTGATGAAGTTCAGCACTACCTTAGGTGTACATTGATTTAACGTTCTTCTATCTCTTCTTTTGGTTTTCACTGGTTTCTTTCTATAGACTATGTAATCATTGCACATGCATTATCAATTTTCTTGTGTTTCTATCGTATTATAATTGTTATATAATGATAATAATGACTATGAAGTGCTTCTCTTTCTAGTAAGAGTTTAGGGTATAAACCTTACTTAGTTGGGTATTAGTATAAGCTATCTCATATTCCTTTTGGTTTGTATTTTGCATTGTATTGTATTTTGCATAATCTTTTTATTTTTTTTGTAGTTTTTGGCTGGGCTGGGTTTGAACCCACCACCTCCGACATATGGGGCCGGCACCCTACTCCTTTGAGCCACAGGTGCCGCCCTGTATATCTTTCTATTCTTTCTTTTTAAGTTTGTCTTTCATAAACGTTAGGTAGTTTTTGTTTCAATCTAGCTTGAAATCCTTTGCTCTTCAAGTATTACATTTAGCCCATTATATTCCACTTAAATATGTACACATGTGACTCTAGCTACTGTGTTACTATTTTCTGTCTTTGTAGTTTATGTTCCTTTTTCCTTTGCCTTCCATTTATTTATTTTCTAATTCCATTTTCCATCAAATTCATGTTTTACCTCTTTTCACAAAGGTATGTGAAGATTCTCCATAGTAATCACTTAAAAAATAATAGAATTACTATAGTAGGATTTAAACATGGATTACAATACTGAAGAGTAACAGCATATTTGATAGACAAAGGAATAGTATTCATAGTGTGTAAAGAAATCCTATGATCAGTAAGGAAAAAACTCAATGATATAATTTACAAAAGGGAACAAGGATATGAGTAAGTAATTCGGAGAAGAAGGGAACCAATTGGCCAACGTATGAATTTGTGCTTGAATTAAATCGATTAATATAAATGTATATAGTATTGTCTGAAGATATAAATTATGAAAAGTATGGCAGACTTAAAAAATAAAGTTCTGTCATTTGCAACAACACGGACGAACTTGGGGGACGTGACACTAAGTCAAGTAGGCCAGGCACAGAAAACAAGTCCTGCCAGGTCGTACTTACTGGTGGAACCTCAGAAAGTTGAACTAACAGAATTGGAATGGTGCTTGCCGTTCAGAAGGCAATTAAGGAGACACTGGTTAAAGACACACGTTTTCAGGAATAGGAAGGATCCGTTCTAGAGATCTATTGTATGCCATGATGACTGTAGTTAATGATAATGTAGTGTATACTTAAAATAGCTAAGAAGGATTTTAAATGTTATCATCCCCCAAAACACGCCCCTGGGGCCTAGAACAACTTCTCCCTTCCCAAGTGGAGAAATGTGCTATTATATTCACAGCATTCCTGTGTGTAACCCGGGAAACCTGTAGAAAAAATCAAATTACATCAATTGAGAAGGAATTAAAAAACTTGTAGTATAATCTTATACTTTAATAAAGTAGTGAAGATTAATGAATCATGTTTATGTCTCTAAAATGCTGTGTTGAATAAAAAGCAAGTATATAAAAGCATTCTTCTAGTATGGCCTTCTTTGTATTAGTTTGTAAAACAAATCAAAAGACTCTACATTATGTATGCATACAAATGAAACAAAAGTTATAAAAACAGAAAAGGTAAACAACTTCAATATCATGATTACATCTGGGAGAGATGAAATGGTATAAATGGTAATGCTTGGGTTGGGCCTTTTGTTGTTTTGATTTCTTAGAAGAAAAGAAAAGAAATTCATAACTATGGAACAAGTTTTCCTTGGTTAAATCTGGAGAGTGTGCTCTTGGGTTTGCTCTAGCACTTAGCATTTAACATTTTTTTCTATATTTAACATAGTTAGTATTTTTTAAAATTAGAATAAAAAAGATATATACCTCATATTCTTTTATAATGTCTAAGATGGAATTATTTCACCTCATATTCTTTTATAACGTATAACATGGAATTATTTCAATAGTTCATTTGGAACACAAAATAAGCTAAGAATGTCTGACTTTTAATATTTTAAGTACCGTTTTTGTAAGTTATCAATATTCTAGATACATGAACTTTTCTAGCAGTACAAATCCAGCCAGCTTTTAATTATTAACTAGGAAGAAATAAACTGGGTTAATTAATCCAGACTTTTAAGGTGCCTGGCGTGCTTAGTGACCTTGGTTAAGTTATAAGATATTGTATTTTAAGGGAAGAATCATTCTTTTAAAAAAAATCCCCAGATGAGAAGTATCTACAACTTCTAACTGCATTAAAACACTAATTTCTATGTAGATTCTGTTCCCAGCTTACCAAGTTATAACTCTGTCCTAGAAATGATGAGCAGACAGCAAGGCACAATTAAAGATTGTATTTAGAGATAAATTAATAGTTACAGTTTACCATCTCCTTTACATTTTTTTTTAGAAAAAAATTTCCACTCAGGAAAGGAAAAAAAAAATCCACAAAAAAACTTTAAGATGATATACCTAGAATTTTGCAGAATCAAAAATGTGTTCCTTTGGAAGAAATTAGGATGGAGCTTAACCAGCTTACGAATTTTAGTTACATCTTAACAGAGGGACATATTTCTCTATTCACTGAGAGCTTTTAATATGGTTTCCAATTGTACCTAAGATACACTCCAACTTATTATACTGTACTTTATAATAAAGAACATAAAGAGAGCATAAATGTGATTTAGTACATATATTAATGTTTAGGCAAGGGATCTAAGACCTAAAAAAGTTGTGAGTTAACATGTTCTTAAGAAACCATTGAGAACTGCAAAGGCCCAATCCCCCCCCACCACCATTTTATTTATTTTTAGAATAAACCTTAACATTTAGTAATCTCTTAATTACAAAGGACTCATCTTGAATGGTGACATTTGATTATCAAATATTTTTGAAGAGAATTTACCACAGAATGTTTTGATCCCACCAAAAATACTGTCCCTGAACTTTAAACATTTGGCACCTACTTTTCCCTACCTCTGGCAGTAATCTTATTTTTGTAAATTTCAGATTGTTGCAGAATTCCCCACCCCACCCCACTTTCAATTCTTTGCTGTTTACTTTCCCTGTATGATAAATTGAGAAAATGTTGTAACTTCAGATATCTTTTTTGTTGCCTTATTTATCCCCAACACTTCAAAAATTTTAAGGTTCTATATTTCTTCATTGAGAAATCTCTACTTGCCTCTAGAATACTAATGCGTCCAGATAAAGAGGGCATCTTATTTACTATGAGAAGAGCAACGATGCGTCTCTTTTGACTCCTTTAAAAAAAAGTATTAGCTTTACCTTTTCATTTCTTTCTCAAGGGGAATATTTCATCATTACAGTATCAAAAGATGCAACCCACGCACAATGCAAGTGTGACTGAGTGTATGGATTTATGTACTCATAAAATACACTTGCTTGAGGTTTTCAAAGATGTGATAGTCATTGTTTCTACAGGTTGAGTAAAGAATATTCTAGTAAAAAAATGCTATAATATTCTCTTCCTAGCTGAGAGAATATTATTATTCTCTGGCCATTCCTGACACTCATTCTCATCATACATATTAAGTTTGGAAATTCCCAGCCTTTCCTTTTTCAAGTCGCTCTTCTTGTATATAAGTAGATTGGGCCTTCTCTCCACCCCCATTTGCCAGAAAGCTGAGCAAGGTGAATTTCCTTCTAGACAAGTCATGTCATCTGTATGTTAAAATCTATAAAAGCTTAAATGAACGTATCTGCCCTCGATAATTATTTTGGGATAACAAAAATATGTTAATATGTAAATGGTAATTTTTTGTAATTTAAAGTTTATGTTTTTTTTGACTGAAAAAATTACATATTTATTTGTGTGTATATACATACACATACATATACATATACAACATTATATATTGCACAACTGAATTTGGTGGCTCCAGGGCTGTGTGCCTCAAAGGAATGGTATTTTCATTTGGTTTACTCTTCTCTTACTCTTTCTTTCATGTGAAAAGTTATTAATGTTATAAAAATATCTATGAAATATACTGTCATTTTTATAGCTAAAATTTGCATAGTACTGTACTTACTATTGGCCAACTACTTTACTAAGGCTTGCTGTATATTTACTTACTTAATCCCACAATATCCTATAAAGTGGGAGTCATTGTGTTACGGATAAAAGTTCAGTAATTTGCCTGATTTCTTAGAGCTGTTAAGGAAAAGACTGGAAAGCCAGTAATTTGAGGTGATAGCCTTAATTACTACACTTGACTGTTGCAACAGTGCTTCTGGCTCTAAAATGATGCCACATTTCTCCAAGAGTAAAGGAAAGAGGGCCATGGGGATGCATGTAGACCCCAGGTTTGGGCCCCTCCCTGAGAAGGGCTCCAGCCCTCCAGGTAAAATTCCACGGAGGCTCGGAGGCTCTGGACGTTGCCCTGGGCTATTCCACAACCTACCCCCCAGCAGCTAACTGGGAATGGGACAAGGGTCTACAGGAAGAGACAGAATAAGGGAGACCCAGCATGTGACAAACTGGTACCCAGAGCAGATGTGAAGAACTACAGACGCGTTCACAAAGTCCTTCATCAAACCCTCTTCAGGACCTTGCCTGTTAGGGCCATGTGTTTAGTTGCTGTGTTCTAAGCCTACATTCTTATTATTATCTTATTTTCTCTATTTCAGCAATAGGAAATAAAAGCACACAGTAGTGTGTGCCAATTCCAAGTGGCCAATTTCACAACACTTCAATGTGGCCAAGTGGCCAATTTCACAACACTTCAATGTGGTGACCTGCTCTATGTTCTCTTTCTGAACATGTAATTCAGTGATTCGTGAAAAAGTTAGCATCTCATTCTGTCAAACTTGGATGCAATATGATCTATTCTTCATAAGAAAGTGTGAGTAATTGTAAATTGGTTTCATAATAGTCCTGAGTAAATTGGATATTTTTTCTTCCATTCTTGAGATACTTTACTAAGTAGGACATGTTCCAGCTCCATCCACGTAAACCTAAAAGAGGTAAAGTCTCCATCTATTTTTTAAGGCTGCATATTGCAAGGGTACATGTTGAATCTATTAAGTATAGAGTGTAAATGTCTTAACATAATAATTAAGTAAATGAGATGAGGTATATTTTGACAAGTGCGATGTAAGCATTTCTAATTGTATATGAAATCAGCACATTGTACCCCATAAAAGCATTAATGTATACTTGAAACAAAAATAAAACCTTGAAGCTGGAAAAAAACAAACAAACAAAAACTTGGATGCAGGCTGCTACTTATGTAGGTCATTATGAAAGTTTTTAGATACACAAAAGTCAAGAAACATAAAATTCACACAGACAGAAACAAAGGCAGCCCTCCCAGTGGCACCAGTAAGCCAAGCAGGTTAACACATGCACAGGTGAATCAGAATGGACTTTGTCAACTGCATTTCTTGTCAACGAAATAATGACCCATAACACAGTCTGCCATGACGCTTTCATAGTGACCCACCTATAAAAGGTTAGTGCTCGAGTTTCAGTGTTTGATATTGAGGCCTTTAAAATGCACTGAATGCATCATATCGACAGAACACAGGGTCATAAGATCATTTCAATTGCTGCTTGAAAAGCTTTTGAATAAATTCAACAATGCTTCATGATAAAAACTCTCAAAAAAAACTAGGGGTAGAAGGAAATTATCTCAACATGATCAAAGTGTACAGGGGTGTCCAGCCATTTGTCTTTTCTTCTGCATATTAGAAGGGTTGTCTTGGGCCACACAGCAAACACATAAACACTAATGAAAGCCAATGAGCAAAAACAATAAAATAAAATAAAAAGGTCCTCGTGTAATTTCATGATATCGAGCGCCACAGATAAGCAAAACAGTCCTCACAGGTGGCCAGTGGGCTGCAGGTCGGAAACCCATTGTCATTATTATTATTATGCCATTCCACAGCTAGTGTCTTACTGACTGGGGAAACCTGGACGTCCTTCTTCTAAGACCTGAAACAAGACAAGGACACCTGCTTTCACCATGGCCATTCGACATAGTACTGGACATACCAGCTACAGCAATCAGACAAGAGAAAGAAATAAAGGGCATCCAAACTGGAAAGGAAGAAGTCGGACTAGCCTTTTTTTGCAGATGATAGGGAAATCTAAAGATCTCATAAGTGTATTGATGACAGCCAACTAATTCAGATAGAGTTTTCTGGTTTCTTGGGATACTTCATTATGTTTGACCAACACCTCAATATATGCTCAAAAGTGAAGAATAAGAAAAGAATTGTGTGTGGAAGCCCTGGCTGAGTTATTTCTATGAATATGTGAAACACGAAAGAATCACGTCACTGGGACCACTTATCTTTCTCTCCAGCTCCAGCTCCAGATGTCTACATTTTTTTTTTTTTTTTGCAGTTTTTGGCTGGGGCCATGTTTGAACCCGCCACCTCCGGTATATGGGGCCAGCGCCCTACTCCTTTGAGCCACAGGCGCTGCCCCCAGATATCTTCATTTTTTACCCAGTTGAAACTTTTATCGCAAAGCTGCAGCGCCTGTGATGGAGGCTTGCCTATTTGCCTCGTTAGCAGGTGCGTTTAATTTAAATTGTTCTAGCTCCTTTTCACCTTTGTTTCCTTTTCAGCTCTATCCATTTTGATAGCACATCCTGGTTCCTCTATTCTCTCCATCTTGGTTAAAGTTCGGAACTAGTTTATAGCACCTAAGTGATGAACTGGGAATCAAGGAGGACACAGTTCCCTTTTCATACATAGGCGCTAACTATCTGCACTTGCACAGGTAGAGATATCTTAGTGTTGGAACATCAAGAAAACAGTTTTAAAATGACCTGTTAATCTAGTCTCCCTGACGTCAATATAAATGAAGGTTATGTTTTCAACTAAGTCTATTCTTATAAAAGAAGAAAACAGAAGTAATAATCTGAATACTTCAGAAAACAAAATTGTCCTTCATATTCCCATCAAAGAGTTTGCTCTAAATAGCAAAAGAGATGATGGGAAGTGTTACAGATATTGAATTCTTCAACAGTATTACTCAGCATCTTTGTTATGCGAAGTTATTTTGTTGCTGATGTTAAGAAAGCACTAACTGTACCATAAGAATTTTCACATTCTTGAAGGAATGGCTTAAAAATTCTTAGTGATTTGAGATTTTCAGCTGCATCGTCATGTTGCTAGCAAGTCTAAAATATAGTATACAAACATACGTGTGAGTATGTATATATATATGTATTTTATTCTAAATCCAGGCTCTTTGATAGATGTCGTAGGTCCCTAAGGGAAGTGTGGGTAGCAAAGTAACTACAGAGAGACCCATCTAGTCAGCCTTTGAGATACCCAAGGTAAGAAACTTCCTAAGAGATGCTTTGTATTACCGCTTTAAACTTTTTTTTTTTTTTAACTACAGTTACAGGTTTTAAAGATTCTTTGAAACAACTGAAGAGTGAACTTTAATTCATGTTTTTTAAACAAAGGTCGTATGAGACTTACAGCATTTTTACAAAAGAAGAATATCGGCAGGAATTGCACATTACGCTCGGAGTGCAACTGACTTTCAAATTTCTCTACAGGTATTATTTCCCATGAATAGGAACAAAGAGCAAAAACAGTTAAAAAAGCATATTCAAATGTGTGCATAAAAAGGCATGGTAAATGAATACTGTTTAGTTTGCTGACATAATTACTTGAATGTAATTTTTATGAGTCGTAGAAATCTTGGCATTTTCACTGAACCAGATAATTAGACTCTGAATAGAACAGGGTCAGAATAATTAATACATCAAAACTAGATGAACTTTTTCTAATTATTTTTATTTAATCTCTATTATAATTATTGTTATACTCTGCTGAGCATGATTGCCTCATGTTCATAGATTTGAATGCAGTCTTATAGTTGCATCCTGGGACTTTGTGGAATATTAACAAACCGTGGCGTGGAGAAATTAGAATGGTGTAGTTTCATGATGGAATTCTAAATTGGAATTTCATATTTTTCTATATAGTTGCACAAAATTTGTTTCATAATCATAAAAATATGAATTTTAAAACAAAAGTGTACTACCCTTTCAAGTTACACTTCTCCAAAGTTCAAGAAAAATTATTTTCTGTGAGTTTTTTTTTAAAGGCATATCATCAGCCATTCAATTCATGTGAAATTTTCTGAAAGATGATTGCATTACATGTTTCATTACTTGAGAGTTTCTAAATCATGATAATCTTAATCATTTTAAAGCGAATGTATCAACAGGCAGTAGAGATAATTACGAGCTATAATTAAGGACTTTGCAATTTATGTTGGAAAGTGATGGTGTAACTTTCTGGTTGGGATGACAGCTACCTAGCTGTTGCCAGATCTTTGAAAATATAGAAAAATAAGTTCTAATGGCCAATGAAACCAAGAAGAAGGATAAAATAATTTTAAATCAGAGAACTGAAAGATTATATTGGCCAGTTTAATAAGTGATTAAAGGCCCATCCATATGTGAATAGCTCAAAGAGAAATGCTATTGTATAGACAGGAGGTTAGGAAAAAAGATCTTATCCACCATAAAAGACATGTGTCTAAGGCACCGGTGAGAAACCTGGAGATTACTGTATGTCTCAGCTCTTATTTTAGAATTGATCCGAAGGCTCTTCTCCTCACCTTGCCGTTCATTCCCTGAATCTCTATCTCCACTCTACACAAGGCCACAATTCCTCCTGAACATGACTGAGAACTGAAGGGGTGAAAGAATATTGGGGCGGAGGGAGGGTCATTGGTGGGGCCACACCTACAGTGCATCTTAGAAGGGTACAGGCAAACCTTACTTAGTGCAGAATACAAATGTCTTCATATAATAACTGAGAAAATGCCAGGAAGGCTATGTTAATCAGTTTGATGAAAATAGTTCCGATTGTATGTGAAACCAGAACATTGTACCCCTTAATTGCACTATTGTACACAGCTATGATTTAATAACAAAGACAATAAAAAAAATTTTTTAAAAATGGGCAAAAGACCTGAACATACACTTCATCAAAGATTTATGGATTGCAAAAACATGAAAATGTTTAACATTGCCTGCTTTTAGGGACATGCAAATTAAAAACAACTATATCATTACGTATCAGAACTAAAATTAAGAAAATAACTATTCATCCTACCAAATACTGGACAAGATGAAGATAAACTGGATTTTTCATATACAGCTACTAAAAATGTAAAGTGGTGCAGATATTCTGGGAAAAACATTGGGTTAGTTTCTGAAAAACTTAAACATATCTATGGGGTACAGCGTATACCATTTAGGTGATGGCTACAAAGCTCCAGACTTCAAGATTATGCAGTATATTCAGGGTCTCCCAAAGGCATGGTAGCTCATGCCTGTAATCCCCGATTTGTAGGAGGCCAAGCAAGAGAATTGCTTGAGCTCAGGAGTGGGACACCAGCGTGAATAAGAGCAAGCCTTTTTGTACTAAAAATAGACAAAATTAGCTAGATGTTGTGGGGCACACCTATAATTTCAGATACTCAGGAGGGATTATAGGCAGGAGGATCACTTGAGCCCAAGAGTTTAAGGTTGCCGTGAGCTACAATGACACCACTGCACCCTCCCCAGGTGGCAGAGCAAGATTGTCTCAAAAAAAAAAAAAAAAAAAATTAAGTACATCCTTACTATATGATGGCAGCATCTCCCTTCCTCTCCCTTTCCTCCTTTCTTCTTTGCTGCCCTTCTTTGTTCTTTTTTTCCCTCTCTTCTCTTCTCAGCCTCCCTTCTTCCTCCTGAGATTCAATCAGTATTTACCCATTGATCTCAGTTGTCTTAGTCAGATAGTTCTTAAGCAACCCCAATGCATGCTTAAGTTATCTCAAATACGCATCTATTAAGCATGTATCAGAAAGATATTGACTGCAAGTAGCAGAATTATTTACTCACATTACCAGTAAGTCTAAGTGGTCAAGCTTTAGAGTCAGTAAAATCCAATGGCTTTAGTTAAATTTCTTTGTGGTCCTTTGGTTCTTCCCTCCTTGGTTTTGCATTTCATTCTTAGCTGTTTGTCAGTGGCTTTACAATCATGCACAATGGTGTTGATAGTAAGAGATGGGTTTAAACTCTCATAAGAATGAGAAAATGTCCCTTCTAGCAGAACCCAAGAAACTTCTGTTTGAGTCTCAGTGTCTTGAAGTAAGTCATTTCTCCATTCTCAATCTATGCCAAAGTACCAAAAAACTCCAAGCCTCTGCATTCTAAACCAAACATTTTATCAAGTCCCACATATTATTCTCACTACCTTACATTAATCTTTTAAACTGCATATTTAAAAATAGTGGGAAGAGCTAAAATCAATGTTCAGAAAAACTTACAGTATCTGTGATACAGCCTGTAAACTTTATCTCATTCACATTTGTGGAAGAAACAATGTCATAAATGTCAAGTAAGCCACATTTTAGAAAATGATAGAAATATTTAGGCTTATTCTGGAAGCTGACATTAATTCTACTAAAATGCTACATTTGCTTATATCAAGCTAAAGGTACATTAGAGAATGAATGTAAAAACTTCCAATCAGTTGAAAATTCTATCGTGTCTACACTATCTACCTAGGTAGCACTTAATGTTTTTCACAATTGAGATGTCATATTTATGGTAATAAGTGTAATATAATTTTCTGTAGTAAATGCAATTTTCTGGCTGAGATATTCACCTAGCGTTATTATTGAATGATGACAAAAATGATTGCTCCGTAATAATAAGGCTCATTGCCAATTCATTGGTTTCTCTTTTCCTCCAGTCATAATTAAATATACTTAGAGCCATTTATACACCAGGCCAAATTTTTCCCAGATTTCAGTTCTGGCATAAAGTTTGACTAAAGGTTTTATTCTCTTTCATCGACTAACCTTATTTAGTGACCTAGGCCTTCCTTGCTTTGTGATTCAATGTCAAGACATACATTTCCCATTGGGTAAGATAACAAATCAAATAAAAGGAGACTTGAGACAGTGAGCTGGGTGAACAAACCTGTCTTTACCTGCAGAACTTTCCAGAAGATTAACTACCTTCCTTATCTTTTCAGTCTGTCTACTTTCTCCTGGATCATGGCCAGTTTGAGTCTTTTAATATTCTCTTTGTCACAGTGCCTGGGGACTAGTGACAAAGGAGTCTGCTCTCTAAAGAACCTTGCAAGTAATTGTGTGAATTCTCATACACAATAAATTTTTGAGTGAGACTTGATATAAGAATACATTTAAAGCAGAAGTCTTGGTGGTCATGGCATTGTTCCAAGGGAATCATGAAAATGAAATGAGATCTTTCTCCTTGCAACTGTCAATAGTTTCAGCATGGCCATCTTACCTCCAGTCACCAGCTATTCCCCACCTCACCTTCTAATTGTATGCTTTTTTACCTTCTCATTACTTCTTTGATTAATCTTTCAATTCTGAAAAAGAAACAATATAAATCCAATTAATAACTTGATTTATAATTTGCAATAGTATCTTCTATATTAATTACTAATTCTATGGATATGTTTTGAGTAGTTCTATATGGAAGGCTCGAGTAAGATGTTTCAGAAGATAAGAAAATGAGACATAAAAAGTTTGTAGAGGGATGGCCTATTTCAAGCATAACTACAAATGCCACATGACAGGAACAGATTGAGCACAATGGCAGCTCACATTAGTGAGAGGGAACATCTAAACAAAGAAATTAGTATCAAGATTGATCCTCTGTGGTATCATGTCAGTGTACAGAGAAGCCTCCCACTCCGGATTTTTTTCTAAATACTGTCTGATGCTTAATGTTTGTTGTACCACATAATTATTACTCTTTAATTACATGTTCAGTCTGAAGATCTGCTCATTAACAATTAAACTGTTTATACCTCAAAGTAAAGAACTGGATAAATATTATTTAAACCCCTTATTCAGTTCCTTCTCCATGGAGGTCAGCAAGTGAAGAAATTCTTAGGCTAGGCTGCTCACATGTTACTTTCTCTGTTTCAGGAATGTCTCCAACAGTTAGTTTTTCCTTCTCTTGTGCTCTTACAACATCTGCATGTTTCTCTGTTAGAGTATGCAGGACATTTTACAGTAGTTATCTTTTGATACATTTATCTTCCTCCTTAGAAAACAAGTCTTTAAGGGCAAGAAATGGATCCTAAGCATGTCTCTTTTTCTCAGCATTTTACACAGTGCTTGAAAACAGATATGCAATAAATGTCAGCTAAATAAATGAATGAATAAGATTAATAAATAAGCCTTGACCTATGGGCCACATTTACTGGAATGTATGACCTGGGATTACATGAGCAGAGATAAAATGAATAATGCCTTTCAACGACTCCTTGACAATGGTATAGAACTGCCTGGGTGGGCTTTCAAGTGCTGTTACTCTAAGAGGAAGTAAGAAGAAAAAAAGATGCCTCCTCATTCTAGACCTTTCTAATCTTTATAAATAGCTATCTATGAACCTTACGTCCAAAGATGAAAGAGGGGTTTTGCAGCATTCCATTTAGCATACTTTCCTATCTTTTGTAATTGTTTCAGAACGTTATTCAGAATATTTTTTGAGTTTTTTTTCTTTAGATACAAATTTTACTGTACTACACTCTGCCTCCCCCCATGCCACCCACAGAACAAAGGTTGAAAACTCAGTGAGAAAATAGAGTAAATATTGTTTCTATTATAGATAGAGTCATGACTAGTAGTATGTACTCATAGATTTTTTTTTTAAAGTTTCATTCTTTTCCATGGTGGATAGTCATTTTGCTGTTTTCTGCCTTGATTTTCCTTAGAAGTGATATGTGAAAATAAGGAAACCTTCTTGTCATAGAAGAAGAACAAGCCAAAATGTAAACTCATCCCTGAAAGAACAAAAGGGAGGCTGGAGTAAATCAGAGAACATTATCATTTTCACGGTTTTATTAATACATTATTGAGGGTAACTAGGGGGAAAGAGCCAAAGTGGAAACTACTGCTTTATCCTTATTATTCTTATATACTCCCCAGTACAATTTAAAACATTTTGAAAACTTTGAAATTCTTAGAAAATGGAGAGAAAAATCCAATGGATGCCTATTTGCCCCTTGTTTACATTCAATGATTTAAACATTTTTGTAGGAAAGTTTAACCTTAAGTACTTCAGCATACATTTTCTGAAAATAATTATTCTCTTACCATAACTACAATACTTCTGCCACCATTGTCACTATGCTTACATAGTTTGAACATGGAGGTGGGGTCTAGACTTGGTCTCGTCTCTCCATCCTGCACATGGACTACTCTGTCAGAGAAGGACATGGTGTTCTACACATAAGCAAAGAAAATGTGTAACAGGAATTCCAGATTTCATCATCCAAAGACTATTTTGAAATGGTCCGATTTCCTCTGGAAATAAAGTTGGAGATTGTTTTCCAGGTGTTTTTGATAATTGTATTCAGTTTTGAAAAGCAAAAGCTTATTTTCTATAAATTATTTTTCCAGAAGTAATTCTTAGATGGATCCAACACTCAGCTCAACCTGGGCAGAATAATTCCTTTCTTCAAGGCTCAGGGATCAAGGGAATGACCATAGGTAGAAGGGTGAAAAGTTAGGAAGATTCCTAGAAAATGCTAACAGTTAGAGTTTACAATTTGAGAAGGAATCTGCCAATGATACTGAGAAGGATTTTTAATGAAGCAGCTGGGAAACCTGAAAAACTACTACATATCAGAAAACAAGTGAATAATATAGATAAGGGAGAGTGTGAAACACAACATCAAATGCTATTGACAGGTCAAGTAAAATGAGGACTGAAATTTGGCTTTGGAATATTAGGGGTCTGTGGTGACCTTGCCTCAGAAAGGTCTGATTAAGTGGTAGGAGCTAAAGCTTAAATGAATCAAGTTTCAAGGGGATTAACAAGAGAGAAATTAGAGATGGTGTGTGTGTGTAACTAGTTTGAGGAGATGTTTTAGAAAGGAAAAAGATATCCAAGTCAGTAACTGGAATGCAAAAGGGCCTGTGTCATTTAAAAGAGTGTGGTGAGCAAAATGATAGCACATTGATATGATTGAGAGAAAGGAAAAAGTGATGATGTAAAAGACAGAGCTCAGTTATAGGAGCAATTTCCTGGAATAGATGAGAAAGCCTGGTACTGAGTATATGAATGGGTGTAAGAAAATTTTTACATATAATTACCTTTTCAAAGAATGTACGCTGCAACCTGTATATATTCTCAAACTTATCTTCTCAATCATGATGTCACTTTTTTTGTAATAGAAAGATGCATGTAACTTAGTGTATCTGTAATAAAAGGCAGGAGACATTGCCCATGAGTACAGGTACAGATAGGTTAAATGTGGCAGGGAAAACTATTGAAGTCCTCTTCTTAATGCTTACCGCGCTCTCATTGAATTGGAATTTAAGTCATTAGTTGAGATGAGCACTGGGAGGAAGTATACAAAGTAGGTGAGAGAGGAACAGGCGTGAATTAATTTTCTAACAGAATGAATAGATAAATTAGGTAAGTATGGGGGAGATGGTCAGAGATATACTGTAATTTTAAGTCTGGAAAAATATTTTTATTTATGACATCTCTACAAATAGTAGAAATTTAGTGAGAAGAATTTTGTTCTTGCAGAAAGGAGGCATGGAGTTGGAATGATTTGGGAAGAAAATATGTATCCTTAGGATTCCTGTTCTCTTTGACCTTGGAGACGTAATGTTTCACCAGAAATGGAGGATATAAGTTTTTTTTTAGAAACTAAATGGAGCAAAATAAGAAGTTCGTGCTGGAGAATGTCAGTGAGATCATACTTAAATCTTTGAATACTATTTTTGGAGGTGAATTATCTTGCTGAGGTCCTTAGAATCTTTGCATGTACTGCCAGCTCCTAACAAGTGGATTTGGATTTGTTGAAGCTCCCTTCAGACTCGTAATAGGAGTGAATAAAGATCTGCTAATCTTGTGATTAAGATATAGAAGGCAATGATAAAATTACTGTAGCTTCAAAATATCAGTGAGATAATTTAGAAACTCAAGTTGAATCTGTGTTCTCGTGTACACCATTTAACATAGTTTCTTTCCCTCCTGATTTGATGTAAATCAAAATTTACTACCCTAGGTAAATTTGCTACCCTTTTCCATCTTGCTCTACCAAGTAAAAGTTTCCATTCTATAATCTTTCTCATTGTCTATGTATCTAAATACAGAAATAATTTTATGTCTGAATATTAATTCATATCACCGATTTTGAGACTGAAATATAGAAAAGTTTGTTATCAAATTTGACAGATATGGAGATATTAACTTCTTACAGACAGACCTCAGAGTCCTACCCCAGACACAGAGGTGACCTAAAGACAGCCCTGTAAGCTATATTAAGAATCTTTTGTTCCACAGAAAACTCTAATTATATTCATTAGGGTAGATTTGGTTATTTTAGTGGATAGATTTCAGCATATTGATGACTTTACACAAGGAAATAAATTCATTTCTTTTCACACGGTAGTCCCAGGAGGATATTCAAGTTGGGTTGGCTGTTCTCCACATGGTCATTCAGGGACTCACTCCGTATTGGTCCATCCTCCCCCAGAGCCTTATAGTCATCAGCATCCCACTGGAAGATAGAAAGATCCTGGAAGGGCTTGTGAGAGATTTAACGCACCAGGCACTTGCTTTTCATCAGAATCTGTGTTGGCAAGGCCTCGGTCACATGGTCAGACGTATCTGCATGGGAATCTGATAAACATATATTAGTGATACCTCCAGGAAGGAGAGAGAAATCATTTTTGTGAACTGCTTAAAGAGCAGTGAACACGGCAAGACAGGGAGGGGCATTGGTAGAATTCGGTTTATAGAAAGTCAGGTGTAACAGAATCTGTCCAAAAACATTTGGCTTTTAAGATACAACTTTTTGAAAGAGCCTTACTCTCATGTCTTTCAGGAAGAGAACTGGTAATACAGGAAAGCGGGTCTGGGTGACACATTTGTTTTTGGCTCACTTATAATCCTTGAATTTACCACAAGAAATGAGAATTTGTAGGATATCATGGAATTGAACCTCAAATTGGAGACTTAGGTATTTAAAATTTTTATCATACTCTGACATGGCTTGTCCTTATAGCTTTAACTAAAAAAGGAAATAGACTTGATTGAAAGTGTTTATGACTATGCTTGTATGTGTGTAGGGTTAGTGCTGCATTGGTGATGGTATACACTGTGTGCGTGTGTATTACCATATATTTCAAATGTTTTTTCTTTTGCTATGAATCAAGATATTTATCTCTCTATTCTCCTAGAACCACATATATTCTGGGGCAATTTAAAATCTTGAACACTAAAAATTTAAATCCATATTAAATATCTCAAATTTTACACCTGCAGTACCACAAAACATAGACCTGGATATTCCTTTGCTGAGAATAAGAGAAATTCCCATTTCCCTCAGATTGTGCATGAAGAAGAGAGAAATTCTTCCATCCCCCAGTTTTGCCTAAAGAACTTACTCCCAGGAAAATGGGGGAATTTCTGACCTAAAAGAGAATTAGCTATAAATATTTTCTCTAGTCATAGTACAATAACCAGTTCACAATAACTAATAAATATAAAGCAAAATACACAATTTTGGAAATCTAAAGTAAATTTCTAAAATTTGGTTGAAGAAAGGTCAGATTTTCCTATGGATTATAAACTAAGATTCACCAGCTGATTTTTATATCCATCATATTCTGCCTCAAGAATTCAAAGAAAGACTATTCATAGTTTACTATTTAGTATCCCTAGTGGCATTTTTCTTGACAATCCTCAATACTAAATTTTGCCCCTATTCCAAACTGATTATCTCCTAAACAATAAGCTTTTATTTATTTCCTATGCTTCTGGGTGGATTTAGACAAAATGAGTGGAAGATTTGTTCCAGAGCTTGTAGTTTTGACAGGGAAGAGAAAACGACATATTATTAAGAATTAAAGATGTTTACAATATTTTATTTAGTTCACAGTGGAATTTTTGTTTTGCTATCCCTAGGCAGAGTTTAATGCTTACCCTAGTTGTTCACAGACAGATTCTTAGGTCTAGGAGACCCACTCAAAACCTAAACACAACTTTATCAATTCAGACAAACTCTGGGGAAACTGGACATTGGATAAGTCAGAGCTGTTACAGGAAAAAAAATGACATATTAAGCAAGACCCCCACCCTCCTGATGAATGGGAATGTGTGATAGTAGGGGATTTATGTCATGGGAACGATTTAAGATTTTCTCATTCTTAATGTGAATTTTACCCTTTGTGTGAGAAAATGATCCTTTTAAGTGGTCTTTCTCATTCCTATGAAAACAAAGGACAAAAAAACTGCCAGGTAAGTAATCAACAATCTTAGAGAGGATTCTGTACACAAAACCATGTTTACTATTAGGGTAGGTTCAAAAGGCATTGAATGAAGAAGTTGGAATGTCACAGTGTGATTGTGAAATAGAGATTTGTATGAGGAAGGACAAATGTAAAAGAAATTTTTATCAGGCTGGGCCTTCAAGAATATTCGACCTTTGCATCAGCAACATTTCATGGCTGAGTTACATACTGAGAAGAGTACTGAAAAATAACAAAATTTCTGCAGGATTCCTTCCTTTTCTGAAAAAACAGTTTAAATTATACTTAAACAAAATTGGAGATGTTCAGATACAAGTTGGAGACACTGTGAGAGCAGAGGTAATCTTCACTTAACATTTTCTTGGTATTTCCAGTTGCTGTATATGACTGCAGCCTTGGAGCCAGGCCTTTTGAGGAGGCAAAATAAACTACTGGTTCATGAATGTCAATATTTTCTAAATAATATTACAGGTTATACTGCAGAATTCACATGAAGGTTAGACACGGACAAAGGCTCTTAAGGAAAGCATTGGACCTACTGAATTTCGTGTAATCTCATCCAGACTTTTTATGATGCTTTTTGTCTTCATGAATAAATCCAGATATACCAAGAGAGAATCAGAAACGCTTAGTGGTCACATGATCAATTGGCTGCTTATGAAAGCAGTAACCTTTTCATTATGTAATAGAAAAATAAATGACTTCACTCATCTCCCAACCTCATTAATCTTTCCGGGAAAGGCTTTCACCAAGTGCACTGCCGGAAGAGATTATTTGGAGAAGAAGGATCCAAGAGATAGTTTGAATTTAATATTTTCCAGGTCTTTCCACACTATGCAAATAACTCAGAACTTCAAGTCGATACCCAAAGTGTCAGGGCAGTCCACAGAGGCGATTTGCTTTATGCCAGGTCTCAGCGGTACAAGGAGGAGCATGGTAATGAGCTTGGTGAATCATGTACAAGTTTTCTACAGCTTTTTGTCTTTCTTTCTGTCTGAATTCAAATAATCTGAGATAGCGGTGGACCACTTGTCATCATATGGTCAGCTGGGCTGTTGTGATGGACTGCCTAATTGTTCCTCAGAATTTCTTACTTGCATGAAGGAGAGGCTTTTTCACATTTTCACATGTGTCAGGGCTCAGAAAACAATACCCCACAGCGAAGGCCTCAGAAGCAAAGTTCCTCTCTGATCTTCTCCAGCCCTGCTGCCTCTGGCTCCTCATTCTCCCTCAAAGCAAGCTGCAGAAGCTGGAATCCTTCCCCAATGTCATGCCCCCCAAACCAGCCATAAAACCTAAACATAGAACTAACTTGAACCCTCCACTGCCTATCTAGATAGGAGCTGACGATAAAGTAATTCTCTGACCTTTTTTGACCCCCTTTCCCGAAAGCATTTTGCCCTATACCCAAGAAGAAGGAATGGCCTGTAGAGAAGCCCAGAGGAATGTGAGCAGACAGGAGCTGCCGAGTTTCCCCACTCAGTCTGTTCTCACTGTCAGACCCTTTTGTCTAATCATGTTTCTACATGGCTGTCCATTTGTCATCAAATGTTAAGCATAAAGCTGGATTGTTTTCCCTGTGCCTTTGACTTTGTTTTTACATCACATAAAACTATGATTAAATAAATGCACCTTGCTTTTCTCTCATTACCCTGTCTTGTCTTATAGGAGTGTTGCTGTGATCTCATGACAACTAGGAAAGGTATAGCACCTTTTTCACCTTCCATAGGAAAGGGGTTGCTTGCAGACAGTAATCATAAATGCCTGACCCTAGCATTGTCATAGGCATTCCCAGGTGCCAAAATATATCCTACCCTTGAAACTTACCCAGTATTGGGAAGATGACAATGTTGTATGTCGTATGGCTTCGTGCACAGTCTTCTGGCACCTCATCTCTGTCAGTGTGAGGGGAAAGGGAGTGTTCACTCCCTGCATGTCACATGTACCTTCCACTAAGATTCTGTAGTACTTTTGCCATGGCTCGGGGATGTTTTCCTGGCCTCACTTCCATTTCATATTTTCTGTTTTTCATACAAGACCTTATGTCTGCGTCCTACCTCCCTCTCTGATTTCTTGTTTGATGGTTGATCATACTTGCTTAATTTTGCCTTTAGATGGTTTATATATCTTGGCCTAGACATTTATCATTCCATCCATGTTTTATATCAATACTGAATACAAATGAATCCAGAGGTAATTAAGTGGCTTTGTCTTGTAGGCTCACTAAGTACATTGCTACTGAATTTAATTTTTAAATTCAGTATTAGGTTTTTGAGATTTATCCACACTGATTTATGTAATTGTGTTTAATTGCTGTAATTCATATTGCTACACTACAATTTATTTGCCCATTCTCCCATTAACAGGTATTTTTTAAATTTTTGAGTAACTTGTTTAATTTTTTCAAATTAATATGAGGGTACAACTTTTAGGTTTCATTGTACTCACTTCCAGGGTAAAGTTCCATTTGTAGAAGAGCCCCTCACCCAGGGCATTAACAGGTATTTTAACACATTTTTAAAGAAAGTAGTACGGCAAAGAAAAATATTGTAATGGGGATCCTTGTACAGATGTGCAAGTATTTCCTGTAGTACATCTCTAAAAATAGAATTGTTTTGTTGAAGAGTGTATACTTTTATGCACATTCAGTGTGTTCATTGCTATTGGAGTTCTCTGTATTTGTCTCAATTTATAAACATGTACACAATTTAAGAGGGTTTCCATTTTTCCATAGCTTCTCCAAAACTTTGTCAGATTTAAATATTTTTGTTAATCTGTGACCTGAAATTTTATTACACTCATATATGTGTGTGTGTATGAGCGTGTGTATGAGTGTGTGTGTGCGCACATATGCAATCATGCACAGTAATGGGGGAACATATTGTGGGAAATGCAGCATTAGGGATAAATGAGGGTATATCTTGTGGGAAATGCAGCATTAGGTGATGCTGCCCTTGTATAAACATCGGAGTTTACTCATACCACCGAGGAGGTCCCGCCGTGTGATGTCCCATTGCTCCTCAGTTATAACCCTATGTAGCGTGTTACTGTACTGAATACGGTAGGCAACTACAACACAATAATAAATACTTTTTGTGTCTAAACATAACTAAACATAGAAAAAGCAAGGTAAAATATGGGATAAATGCCAAAAAGTGGCACACCTGTCTAGGGCGTTTACTCTGAACACAGCTGGCCAGACTGGAAGTTGAGTGAGTGGTGAGTGAATGAGAAAGCCTGGTCGCTGCTGCAGACTTCATAAACACTGTGGTCTTAGGCTGCGCTCAACTTATACAAACATTTTTGCTTCTTAAACAATAAACTTAGCTTACTGGAAATTTTTCACTTTATGAAGTTTTTATTTTTTAGACTTTTTGACATTTTTGTCATAATACTTAGCTTAACGCACAAACACGTTGTACACCTATACACTATTTCTGTGTGTTTTCTTTTTTCTTTCTTTCTTTCTTTTTTTTTTTTTTTTTTTGAGACAGAGTCTCAAGCTGTCACCCTGGGTAGAGTGCAGTGGTGTCACAGCTGACGGCGATCTCAAACTCTTGGGCTCAAGCAATTCTCTTGCCTCAGCCTCCCAAGTAGCTGGGACTACAGGCGCCCCCCACAGCGTCTGGCTATTTTTTCTTGCAGTTGCCATTGTTGTTTTAGCTAGCCCAGGCCAGGTTTGAACCTGCCAACCTCTGTGTATGTGGCCACGCCCTACCTGCTGAGCTACAGGCGCCGCCTCTTGTATTTTCTTTCTTTATAGTTTTATTCTACAAGCTATTTTTTCTCTTAAATTTTTTTCTCTTTTGTTGTTCAAAGCTAAAACACAAACACATTAGCCTAGGCCTGTACAGGGTCAAGATCATCAATATCATTTTTTTGTACCTCTGTCTTTCCCCCTGGAAGGTCATCAGGGGCAGTAAGAGTCATCTGTGATAATGATGCTTTCTTCTAGATTAGCTCCGGGAGGACCTGCCTGAGGGTGTTTTGCAGTTACATAGTTTTTGAATAGTAGAGGTGTATATTCTGCAATAATGATACAATTATAGTACAGTAATACACAAGCCAGTAATACGGTGTGTAGTTTATTATCAAGTATTATGTACTGAATATAACTGTACATGTTTATACATCAGGTGTTCAGCAGGCTTGCTTACACCAGCATCACCACAAACACGTGAATAATACCTTGTATTATGATGTTATAATGGCTGCAGCGATAGACATTTCTCAGCTCCATTATCTTGTGAGACGACCGTTATATACATGGTTTGTTGTTGAGCAAGATTTCTTTTGTCTGTGCACGCGCATACGTGTGTGTCTGAGTAATTGCACATCTCTAATCTATCGTGAAGTTCAGCTTTTTTTCCTTTCAGGTTATCTCTGGGTATAAGGACTATTTCTACACATATTTTAAATTTTTTTCTAGTGAGTGTTGTTTTCATTTTTCTCTTATTGATTTTAGGAGTCCTTTATAAATTCTGAACACTAATTCATCGACAGTTATGTGCTAACAAATGTTTTCTCACAGACCAAGGCTTTGTGTTTTAATTTTTCTGGGTGGTATTTTTTATAGAACAGAAGTTTTAATGCAGTTAAGTTTACTAGCCCTTTCCCTCTCCAGACTCTGTAATCTTTATACTTGCTTAAGAAAGTTTTTCCCCCAAAAGTTCATAAAAATATGCTGTTAGATTTCTTCAGAATGTTGTAAAGTTTGGATTTTTATATTTATGTTTTTAATTCATTAGAATTTAATTTTGCCTCTAGCGTGAGGTTGCGATATAGGTCAATTTATTTTCATGTGGATAACTAACTGTCCCACTGCAATGTATTGAAATTAGTTTATCTTTGACACAGGATTTGTAATGTCACCCATACCACGTATAAACTTTTGCAACTTCTTCACATATTTGAGTTTTTATTGATGCATGGGTCTATTTCCGGGTTCCCCTGTGTTCCAGAAGTGTGTTTGTGCCTACCTAGGCCAGTGCCGTACTTTGTTAATGGACTAGATTACAGTGAGTAAGCTTTGCCATCTGGTTGGACAGTTGCTCCCACATTGCTTTGTAACTTCAGGATTATTTTGACTATTTTTTGTTTTATGCATTTATATTAATTTACCATATTCTATGAATAACTGTTGGGTTTTAATTAAAATATCACTTGAATGTATAAGTTAATTTGGGGGAAATTCTTCATATTTTACATATATTTCTCCATTTCCTCCAAGTTTCCTTTTTGACTTCCAAAAATCTTAACAGTATTTCTATGAAATAACTTGTGTGTTTTGTTTTTTGTTAGATACATTCCTGGGTACCTTAGAAATTTTGTTGATATGGTTAATGGTATCATTTTCTACTATATTTTCCATTTGTTAATTACTTGGTTGTGAGAATGTTTTTACATTTTTGTAGTTGATTTTGTACTTAGTGATCTTGTTGTAGTATTTCATATCAATTATTAAATATTTTTACTCTGATTTACTTATGTTTTCAATATAAATAACCTCACCATCTGGAAATAAGGGAACGATTTCATTTTTTTCCAGTTCTACGCATTTAATTTTGTTTTTTAATCTTTTTGCATTGGCTAGAGTGCAGTGTTGAGTAGAAATCAAAACAACTGATATCCTTGTCTTTTCCCTCATTTAAAACACAACAGTACTGATTTATCATAAAATAGATTTATAAACTTTTTTTGTTATAAAAAACATACCAAGTTAAGACAGTTCCCTTCTGTTCCTTGTTTGCTAGTAGTTTTCATCATTAATGAATGTTGAAATGAGATGAATATGGTTATTGATTTTCCAAACAAATTCCAGTTTATTAAAAAATAAGTACTTTAAGAATCTTTTCTTCTATTATGATTTATAAACTTTTTATTTTGAGATTATGTAGCTTCTCATACAGTTTTCAGAGAAAAGTATTGGGTGATCTACACTTGTCCTGCGGTTTCCCTTAATACTATCTTTTGCACAAGTGAGTACAACCTTACAACCAGAAAATTCATGGTAATACAATCTACCAATCTTACTCATATTTCAAAAATTTTATATGCACTAATTTGTGCGTTTAGGTGTGTGTGTTTCATTCTATGCAATTTTATCACATGCTTAGATTTATGTAACCAAAACCACCACTGTCAAAGTGAAAAGCATTTCCATCACAAGGATATTCCTTGTTAGACTTTTATGGCCACAGCTACCTCAATTTTCTCCCCCTTTTTAATCCCTGGAAATGACTAACCCATTCTCCATCTCTATAATTTTGTCATTTCAGGAATTTCTTATTAATAGAATTGAGGACTATTAGAACATCTTGAAGTTTGCTTTTTCCCCCTCAATACCATTTCCTTAAGATACCAGGCAAGTTGTTGGACATAATAATAGTTCATTTCACTTTGTTACTAAGTAGCATTCCATGATATTGGTGTACCTCAAGAAGTAGTATCTTTACTACTTGTTGAAGAGAATTTTAATTGTTTCACATTTTATTGCTATTATGAATAAAGCTGCTATGAACTTGGATTGAGAAAGAAGTATATTTAAATCAATACATATTGATGTATATAATTATTGAAACTTTACTGAGTATATATCTTTTACGCCATTATCTAGAGTAAAGGTTAACTTATAAAGATGTAGTCTTGCAATTTATTTTCTCATTAGAAAATATTGTTATTAAAATTCTTGAAATGGAAAATCTGTATTAATAAGTCATATGTAATATTTTGTAAAATGATCCATATTTTGAATCATTTCAAAATTGTTAAAAATTTGGTTTATGGTTCTACATTAAACAAAGAACTGTATTTTCAAATTCTTCAAAGTTGATGTTTGTGTTCTAATGGAAATTCCATTGAATTTTTAGATTGCTTTCAGTAGTATAGGCATTTTGACAATGTTAGTTCTTCCCAGGCTTGAGCATGGTATGTTGTTTCATTTGTTAATGTATTTTGCTATTCCTTTTCTCAGGGTTTCATAGTTCTCTTAGTAGAGAACCTTGATATTCTATGTTATGTATACTCCAAAGCCCTAAATAGCCAAATAGAAACAAATCTGGAGGTCTCATGTTACCAGACTTCAAGCTGTACTACAAGTTTGCAGTGATTAAAACAGCATGGTATTGACATATAACTATAAACATAGATCTATGGAACAGAATGGGGAACTTAGAAATGAAATCAGCCTTATATCACCATCTGATCATCAATAAACCAAACAAAAGCATACCCTAGGGAAAAAAATTCCTATTTAATAAGTGCTGAGAAAACTTGTTAGCCACATGTAAAAGATTGAAACTGGACCTGTACTTCTTACCATTGACAAAAATTAACTCTTGCTGGATAAAAGATATACATCTAAGATACAACAATAAAAATTATAGAAAAAACTATGGGAAAAACTCTTAATGATATCAGCCTGGGGAAAGATTTATGAAGAATCTTTGGCAATTGCAACAACAACATAAATAAATGGGAACTGTTCATTTTGTTTTATTAAACTACCAGTCAAGCTGACATGCTTCTGCACAGTTAAGGATACAATACACAAAGAACACAGACAACCTGAAGAATGAGGAGATATTTGCATGTTTTGAATCTGACAAAGGAAGGGCTAATAACCAGAATCTACAGATAATTCAAGCATATCAACAAGAAAAGAGGAAACAACCTCTTAATCATTGGACAAGAGACATGAAAAGAACCTTTTGCCAGTAAGACAGACAAATGGCTAAAAAACACTTGAAAAAATACTCATAATCCCTAATCATCAGAGAAATGCCTATCAAAACTACTCTGAGATATCACCTAACAACAGTGAAAATAGCCCACCTCACAAAGTCACAAATCTGTAGATGCTGGAGTGTAGCAACCTATGTAACAGAATATGTAGCAACTTATGTAATAGGATATGTAGCAGCTTATGTGACAACCTATGCAGCAGCCTATGCAGCAAGATGTGTAGGAACCAGGACAACAGGCTTGTAGAGACAAAGTGGCAGTTTTTTGAAACATACAAGCAATCACTAGAATTTAACTAATAGACATTGACAGTTGGAAATTGATCAGGTGTGGAATTCCTCCCCCCCCCCATGTATGGGGAGGCCCACCTCCTGCAAGTTTCCAGCTTCTAATCCATTGTCCAGGCTGCTTCCTTGGTGACAGCACCAACACTGGCGAGGATGTGAGAAAAGTGAATGCTTACACATTGTTGTTGGGATTACAAACTTGTACTGTCTTTTTGGAAAGAAATATGGAGAATTCTCAAAGGGCTAAATTAGACATTCCTTTTGATCCCACAATCCTTCTACTAAGTATTTACCCAGAAGAAAAAATCATTTTACCATAAATACATTTGCACTTGAATGTTTATAGCAGTTCAATTCACAATCACAAAGATGTAGAAACAACTCAAGTGCCCATCAACCTATGAATGGATTAATAAACTATGGTATATGTATACCATGGAATACTATTCAGCGATAAAAAGAGAAAGATTTTACATCTTTTGTATTTACCTGGATGGATTTAGAGAACATCGTCCTAGTAAAGTAACTCAAGAATGTAAAAGCAAGCGTCTCATATACTCAGTACCTAATTTGAAACTAGCAGAAGAACAACTACATGCCCACATGAGTGAAAACACTATTAAATTTAAGAAGGAGGAAGAGAAGAAGGGTTTCAGTAAGCTCCCACCTAATGGTATAGTTAGGGATATACGTCATACCTCCTATGAAAGACTCAACTACAACTTGAACTTTACCTTACAAATGCAAACAATGTAACCTAATCATATGTGCTCTTATA
This sequence comes from Perodicticus potto, assembly GCA_963574655.1. NCBI lineage: Eukaryota > Metazoa > Chordata > Mammalia > Primates > Lorisidae > Perodicticus > Perodicticus potto. The sequence goes on from CAUYRH010007169.1 coordinate 28,622, forward strand.
TTAATCCAAAATTAAAAAAAAAAAAAAGAAAAAACTACCAGTCAAACCAGTGTTTGGGAATCACATAATTAAAACAATGATTAACTTAAAAAATTGATCAATGGTTTTGATCTATATTTGATCTATAATTGATCTATATTTATCAAGCCATTTTGAAATTTTTATTTCTACATGTGCTTCTTTGGAAGAATATATTATCACTGTGTCCACCTTTTACACAAACTTTTGTGAAGTGATGTAGTATTTATACCATAGAATTATGTAAAATGAAAAAAATATAAGGATGTAATAAAAAGGAAACAGCCTGAAGAAATAAATTTTCAAGGAAAGATAAAGCAGACCTAGAAAAAGCAAAAGAACAGAAATGTGAGATGATGGAGACAATTGCCTTCATGAAGAAACTCAGCAACGTTTGTGAAAGCGAGAGAATGTGTTATGTATTTATTTATCCTGACACTGTTACCATAGAGAACTAAAATTTCTGTAGATATGTTTTAAATGTATATGTAAAATCGTCAATATTTTCTACACTATCAAGGGCAGGGCTGTAGTGTTGCTGCAAACATTTCCTGAATGAAGTAGGTGTTGCTATGTAGAAGCCAATTTGTGGAAGAAAAGGTAGAAGGGAAGATACAAAGTGATAAAATATGTAGGAAAACCAGAGAGTCACTGAAAAACAGAAACAATGAGATAAAGTCAGAAGTAAAGACAATTGTATTTAAGGAAGAGAAAAATGAGGACCATTTTGTGAATGATCCTGAAGCTACATCTTAGCAGAAGCACAATTCTTCAGCAGACTGATCTGGAATGAGGGAGAATGGGGGGAGAAAGTCACAAGTGTTGAGGAAATAAAAGATGCTTCCAGTGTCAAATGTACTATTATTCCTTATTTTATACTTTATATGAATTCCAAAATGTGTGGGTATTATCAGAAACTGTTGCATTCTACCCTGTGAGTTGGATGTTCGATTCATAGTCATTTTTCAGCTTCGAGGATTTATTTAAGGCTTGTATACTTTCTAATAAGTAAAATAAAATTTATCTGTTATGTGTTCACGTTATAAATAGAAATATGTTACTGAGAATAGGGCTTGTTAAAATAACATGGCATAGATGTTCATCTGAGATGTAACATCTCAGAAGCAATGGAAACATTTCTGCTCTCAAGCACCATCTTCACTTTGGTGTCATAACCTGAAAGCCTGCAATTGACACTGGATAGCTTTAGATTATTGCACATGAATATACCAGCAGCTTAGTATTTACCAGATATTTGTTTTGTGCATATAAAGGAAAAGAACTCGGAAGGCATGATAGTATTAGGCCCATGCTTAGGATTTGGAATGCTGGAAAAGAGTTGTTTTATTTACTCTTGCATTTGTGGTACTTAAAAGACTGTACGCTCAATATATATTGTTTGGCTAAATAAATAAAGAAGGGAAGATGCATATTTGCCTAATGGGATAGTATACAGTGGTCAAAGATGAATGCACTATAGTTCTGCACAATAATATGAATCTTAGAATTACCTGTATAATATTAAAGAGAAATATTTCAGTAAGTTACGTAGAGGAAGGCAAGGTGATGGTGGATACAAGATTCAGTTTGCAGGGAGGCAGGAGGGTGAGTTGGAAGGGGTCACTCTATGGGCTCTGTAGTATGGTGAAGATTTTTGTTAATGATCTAGAGTCCACTTAGATAATATCTTCAAGAACACTTGTCACAGTAACACAGATATCTAATTAATTAAGTGGAAGTACATGGACTTCCGATGAGATTATGTTACTAACCCAAGATTAGTTGTACATTTGAAGTCCAAATTAATTAAATAGAAGGAAAAGAAATGACTCAAAGTTTAGATTGGGGCATATTGCAAACAGACTGTCTACTTCATGGTTCTTGTCTCTGATCTGGATCAGGGAATGTGGAAAAGCAGAGCCTGGGAGGAACATGCCCTCCATGCCTTAAATGGCGGGAACTAGAGAGTTCTTTCCATTTGTGGGTTTGAGTGATACCCATCGAGAATATTAGAGTAGAATTGGCTGCATAAAGAGAAAATCATCTACTGTCATAGTGACTAATGAGAACTATGTAACTTACTTATTTTTTGCCAAGATAATCAGGAAATGAAGGTCTTAATATGACGGTCAATCATCAAAGTGTTTACGTTTTCATGGTTACCAAGTCCTCCACATTATTTTCATGAGTGTAATTGTATATTTTTATTTTGCTAAATTCTTCAATTGCTTTGAGTATCAAATACTTTATGTTCGTAATGAAGTGGTCTGTATATAAAAAAATACAAAATACATGCCACTTATGGCTAACATCTTTAGTCTGGAAGTAGAGAAATAATTAACTGTAAAGCCTAGCAAAACTACTTAAGTTAGTGAGAGAATTGCTTCTCTTCTGCAACAATATGTCAGCTATTTAGCATCAATAAATGTAATCTAGAATATAATATTTATAATACATTGAACAGGTAACATATTTAGCTAAAATGTGAAAAAAGATAATTGACCTCACCTTTTGGCTGCTTATTGTAAAACCATATGTTTCAGCCTGAAAATCAGCTTGCAGAAACTCCTTAAATTATGTGGGCCTCGTGTTTCAAGGTGGCAGTTTGAAGAATCTTTTACTCCCTCTGCTTTCTAATGTCACCCCTCAAACAGTAAAGAAAGTAAAAAAGAAACAAAAATACAAAGTTGATCTTTAATAAAATAGGAGACATCAGTAGCTCCAAAACAGGATGTGAGAGGCAATGGAGTTAATGAGGGAATTAGAGAACTTAGAAAGTTGGACTTTGTCGATGGTGGGGGCTACACAGGAAATCTTTGAAAACCTTCAGAATTGGCAATATCAGATACCTAGGGAAAGGAATGGGTATTTGTTTGACTGTCTGTGTGTGGAGCAATTAGAATCCACTCTCCATTCCTGGTGCCTGTCTTCCATCTCTAAAGCAGTACGGCAACTTCCTATGTTTCTCCCTTCTCTGTAAGTCAGGAGGCAGCCTTTACAGAGATTGAGACAAGCAAAGGAAAGTTCGATGATTTGTGGGTCCCAGTGCAAAATGAATAAGTGGGTCCCCTCACTACAAAATGAGAATTTCGATATGACTGAAGTAGAGAGTTTAAAATAAGTGTAGGGTCCTTCAAAGGGTGGGGCTGCATGCAACTGCAGAGGGGGTATATTCACGAAGCCAGCTCTGCAGAGGGCCTCTAAACTCAAGCAGAAAAAAGGGCAGGAATGGGGCAAGGTACAGAAAGTGGAATAACATTAATATCTGTATACCCAATGTTGAGATACCAATCCCACTATCCTTAATAGTGTCATTCAGGCCATCCATCTCAAGGAGAAGTCTGCAGGAGCCACCCACAGACAAGCTGAGCTTGGAGGAGGATCTCTTGCCTTGGGTAGTTTGGTAGTTCCCAGCACCAAAGCCAATTTACTGCCTGAATGCCCACACAGACTGACCACTTGAGAATTGTCCCCATTTGCCAGAGACCAGCTCCAGCCATGCACACAGCGTCTGCTTCACTAAGGGTTCTTATGCGTTTGACAAACTACTCTAACAATAGCAAAAGAGCAATAAACACAGAGAAAAAAGAACTGAGGGAAAAAAACCAAAGCAATGTGAGAGTCAGAATAACATTTCAAAGGGAAAATATTAATATTAAAAATGATCATAATCATAATAGTGTCAGATTACCCTTCAGTGACACATTTCCCTTCATGCTTTCCCTTGAAACCTGGGAGCTGGAAGCTTAGGAGCCTTGTTTCTCAGAAAACTTGCCAGCAGGTTCCATGCCAATGAGCTCAGAAAACAGAACGAAAGCTGTCATAACTTCTCCGCATTAAAAAGCAACCATGTGATTTTAAGACAACAGATGTGCAGTTTTTTGCTTGGCTTTCAAGCATTCTTTTGTGAAAAATTTTTTTGTGTGTGTGTGTGACAGGTGTTAGTCATGGTTTTCTGAGATTGCTACATCTTCCTGATTTCTTAGAAGGTATGGTGGATCTAACCTATACCCCATAGTCCTTCCATAATTTAAAGAATTTATTCATATGAATTACATACATTCTTATTTGAAATATCTAGTGGGTTTTCAGTTTTCTTGCCAGAACCCTGACTAATAAGATAATAGTTGATATTTATATAGTGTTGGTTATGTAGTAAGCACTGTTCTTTATGAAATTTTATGTTTGAGATATATTTTCTCTATTAATATTTTTATATTTCACCATTTTGTATTCATTTTAAATTTCAAACTATTGAAAATATACACACACAAATGAAATGTACATGTTTTTCCCCTCATTACCTCCCTTTTTTATTCCCACTTCAGCCCTACAGAAACATTTTAAATATGTATTTGTTTACTTTCCTGTTTCTTTAATTAAATTAAAAACTGAAAGAAAAAAATAACCCAAAGGGATAAAAATAGAAGAAAAAATTGAGTGAATTAAACATCCATCTAATAGAAGGTCTACAAAAAGAGAATTAAGAAAATGAACGGGGTACTCCAAAAATGTAAAAACAAATTTTTCAGAACTGAAAGATATTGTTATACAGTCTGAAAGTCCCACTGAGTATTCACCAAATGAGCCACAAGAAGACAAATCAAAACACCAGAGATCAACATGAGCAACACAAATAGGACCTCACAAGTTTCCAAAAGAATAAGTCACATACAAAGAACTTGGCATCAGAAATCCACTGTACTTCCCCAAAGTCATATTGGAATCTATAAAAGAATGAAGTAGTTCTTTCAAAATTTTAAGTAAAATGATTTTTAACCAATATTTTTGTATCTTGCATAAGTATAAACTAGAATGAGGATAATATAAGGACGTCTTAATGCTATCTATTTCTCAAAAATATTGAACTTCTCTCCACTCCTTCTGAGGAAGCCACTGGAGAATGTGCTCCATCAAAATGAGGAAGAAAAAACAAATAGAGCAAAATATGGAAACGTGAAAACAAAAAATCCAACACAGAAAAGGGAAATAGGAATGCCAAGGGCCCTAGTTTTATAGTTGCATATTTGATAAGCCATCAGGCCAGACAGGAACAGGAAGAAACTGGAGCTAAGAGATAATATGAAGTTTGATGTCAGGACCATGCAAGAGATTCAAAGGAACACAGGCAGATGGAAAATAAAGGGGTAGTTATTCTCTCTGGGAAATACGAAAATGACAGCAAAGGGAAATAAAATCATAGTGTATAAACTATACATAGCCTTATTAATGAAAATACTAAATTTGAATTTAACAAAAGTTCATTAGTATTGGGAAAGAACAGGAGATAATGGGGAGGAGAGATTCTACTGGTTTCCATGGCCAATATTTTGACAAAGGTGAATAGGAATTGATTGAGGATAAGATCAGACATAAACAGCACCATTATTAGCTTATAATTTAGAAGATTATGATTGACAGAGCTATAGATTCTAGGCTTACAAGATCCACTTACAATATCTCATGGCATTCGTGCCTGCAAAAGTGGGGGTCACATCGGAGTCATTGGAAACATAGCTCTGCCTCTCCAGCACTGCCTTTGAGGTGCAGCAAAGTGTCCTAGGTATATACTAGAGCACACCTTGAATCCAGCAATTTTTCTTTAATCGTAGAGTTTCACAAAAGAATGCACTGCATTTAAGCACGAGTATATTACCTTTAGATTTTCCTGGCTATTTCCTCCTATTCTAAGCACGCTCCTAAATTAAATATTGCTGAGAAAACAACATAAGGGTCAAAGATCCCGAACTCGGTAAGAGTCTCTAGGATTAAGATATTGACAGTGATTCTAAAGCCTTTGTTATTATTAATATCCTTTCTAAATTATGCACATTTTAAACATTAACAATTTTTAAAACCAGTAATAATTTTTATTTTATTTTAATTTATTTTCGAGACAGTCTCTCTCTGTCACCCTGGGTAAAGTGCCATGGAGTCACAGCTCATAGCAACCTCCAACTCCTGGGCTCAGGCTATCTTTTTACCTCAGCCTCCCATGTACCTGCCATAATGCCTGGCTATTTTTAGAGATGGGGTCTTGCTGTTGCTCAGTTTGGTCTTGAACTCCTGAACTCAAGCAATCCACCTGCCTCATATATTTTTATTTCAAAAATAAAGAAATAATATGCCTTTATAATTCAAAATTAAGTGTACAGATAAGGCTCATAATTCCTTTTATGCCTGGGGCACATCTGAACACAGTTTCAGGTGGAAGATCAATAGACTATTACTCTTTTGTCCAGATTTCTCATTAATGCTTTCCAGTAACTTTCAGCATCCGGTTCAGTTTTTGCAGCATTTTTGATAAATGATTCGTAAATTCTTTTGATTACCCTATTAAGCCCTTCTTTATGGTAACAGAAAAACAACGACAACAAGACAGACAAATCTGAAGAAGATGCTCACCTAAATCTGGCACCTTTGAAAAAAGTAAGAATTAACCCTTTCCCATTTTCCTCCTTGCATCCATTTTTTTTATGGACCCCAGTCATTTGGCACCCCCCCCAAAAAAAATCAGCTACTACAAAGATCACTGAATTTATCTCTAGACTCCTAAGTAAGATCTTAAACATTTGTGTATATGTGCATATATTTTCATACTTTCTGGGCCATATACTTTTTCTATCCTTAAGACCAAATTTTTACTTTAATCCCTCCATTGTGGGAATAGTTGTCTGGAGCTGAAATGTTCTCATTGGTTCCTCAAACAACAGTTTGGTTGGAATTTAACTGGCTCAGTGGGAATTTTTCTATCACTCAGAAAGACCATAAATCTGTCATCTGAGTTGTTTGCTTAGCTCTTTGCCCTCTGTTGTAGCTTGGGGATAATGATGCTCAATAGCAATGTTCTGAAATTATTTCTGCCCATGAAAGTGTTTTTTTTTTTTTGAATGTTAATGCCCTTTATTAAACTCGTGGTTATGCTAAGAATGCATAAACCTTCAAAAAACACACTCCGTACTGCAACATTCTTTTTTTTTTTTTTTGTCTTTCATTTTTCTCCTCTCTTTTTTTTTTTTTTATTATTTTTTATTGAGTCATAGCTGTGTACAATAATTCAGTCACGGGGTACAGTGTGCGGGCTTCACATACAATCGGAGATATTTTTATCAACCTGATTGATATAACATTCATGATATTTTCTCTTTTACTATGTGAAAACATTTTTGAACCGTATTTAGAAGTTTTCTCCTGACCCTTCAAATATGCACCACAAGTGTGATCTCACCCTTTATCCTCTCTCCCCCCACCTTCTCCCTCCCCTTCCCTTCCTCTCCCCTTTCCCCATCTTATTGTGCAATAAATGGGTTGTAGCCTTCACTTGAAAAATATAAATTTTCTTCATATTAGGGGTGTATACATATGTATAATATGAATAAACTAATATGAAGAAACTAAGTTTTAAAAGATATTTCTAAGGGATCCTCTCTGAGTTTACATAAAATTCTATTGTGAGACTTCATTCATTCACTCCCACAAACAGAAAGAGTTCTGTAGACCTTCTGAGCAGGGAAAACTTCAGCCACTTCATAGGAATGATTTAAATACATTCATCAAGTATGCCAGGTAACTCTTAGTTGTGGGCTGCCACATGTACAAATTATGTAACCTTGTTAGATAAAGTTTTAAGAAATTCAAAATTATCCAGATGTGAAGAAATACAGCCAACATCTTGGCAAAATCCACTCCACCTTAAATCAGGGCTTCTCTTTCTAATGGACCATCTTTCTGGATACCAAGGAAACTGGCATTTGGTAATCACTTGTCCCATGTCAGACATGAGTTTTCAAATTTCATATCACCTCATGGTGATGGAAGGGCCCTTGGCAAACAGGTAAACAGACCTCTAGGTAAAATGAGCTACCATCACCACTGCCCACTCCTAGATATGTCTGAAAAACTGCACACACACCCTGGTTTCACAAAGAGGTGGGATTTCCTGAATAAAATGCATGACATAAATACATTGTGACTTATGAGGGCCTGAGATGGTTCTCAATATAACCAGACAGGAATTAATGTTGACCATATTCATTCATATAAGACTGGACCAAAGAGGGACATTGGGACTGAAATCTTGAATCTGATGGCAAACAGTGGGGACCCAGAAACCCCACATTGCTTTCACCTTGGAGAAGATAGTGGGGAACCTAGCCATGTGTCCCAAATGTACTGAATTTTTCTGCATCCCTTAAATACAAAAATAGAGGTTGTTATGTAGCAGGAAACTGATGCAGACAAAAGATTCCAGGCACCATTTAGAAATGGAAGCAGCTTTATTCACTAGCCAGGAGACTCGGCAGTCTAATGTCCTAAAAAACCATGTCCACCGACTCAATCTCTTGCCTTTCTTTTATACATTTGGTGTAAAGGAAAGTTGTGAAAGATGTGAGAGATGTGAAGTCTTGTGATTCAAGGGAAGATCAGGTTGGCCTGCACCTTTGTTACCAGGCTACCTGTCCTCAAAGATGACAGAAGGTTAGGGAATTTACAAGGTTACTGCATAGGTACAGCACATACCATGGAAAGAGCATATAGATAACAGAGATAACAGAGACTTTTGCTGTAGTAGAGGTAGTAATTAGTGTTATTAACTGTCTGGCTGTACGGAGAGACGAGGACAGAATTTAGCTCTGCTTTTACTTTCTCACCTCATTCCCCACTTTGAGATTCAAAATAGGTTGTTAGGAAGTCTCATCACCATCTTCACTAGCCTGTGTCACAGTTCGTTGGTTATGCTTGTAATACACTCCTGAGGCTCTTTGAGAGGTAGCCAAATGCACTAGGTTTCTCACCATCTGGAGTAATACCAGCAATAAGCATGGGAAGAGAAGGTAAGTATCCAATAACAGTAAGACACCTGTTATAAGTGTCTTAAAACTTTCAAAAGCAGAGAACTATCTTTAAAGATGGATTTCGGGCCAAATCCATGCTACACCTATACAGGCTTAAGAGGCAATTTGCAAATTTCATTAGCTTCTCCTTGATCACTTGACCTTGATCATTTATCTTCAGACAACAGTTGAAGAAAGTTAGATTGAACTTTCCACATACTCCTTCTTCTGTAGTAAGTAAATAATCCAAAGTCAATCTGTTCTGATACACAGCATTTCTTATTTGGGTTTGCTGTTGGGTAAGGAGAGTCAAATTTTGCTAGTTTCTTTAGTGATTAGTTCTAAGACCACTTGCAATCATGTAATACAATTTAGCATGTAGATAGGGGTTTGGCAACCCCATGACCCATCTTTTGCCTATGTAGCTGACCCATTAATAGTGTATTATTCTCTCTGGGGCCACTTATCATTTTTTCCATTTCCTGATTTATAAGTCTCGACGCTGCTGCCAGACTTTTTCCTCAGGATTGCCTACTGGAAGTCCAAGTAGTTCCCCTGCCTTGATGGGAAGTAAAAAGAAAGAGGATTTTATTAAGCCTATGGTACAACTTCCATTCCATTGATCAGGTAACCAGGCATAGGCCTATCCCCACAAACCCAAGACATTCCCTGAGGGACATTCCAATTTCATGAGAATCCTGGATGCCACCAGGCATCTCTGAATTCAGGAACCAGTCTAGACATTTAGCTCTGTCCGATTCAGTCCCCACCAGACAGTAGGAGCATTGTACAGTCTCGGACCTAGGCAATGTAGCTGCCCTATCAGGACAATGAGATTTTTCCCTTCACTTCTTGTTAGGCAATATTGTCCAACAATCAGGGCCTTCAGGATCCACACATTCTCCTTGAGGTTTCTCCAGTATAGGACAGTGTCAGGGTTAGGCTCTGTGGGAGTAAGTTCTTTAGCTTCCCATGGCCATTGATCTCTGTCATAGTTCCTCCACATATAAAGCAAGAAGTTACACTTAAGGACTGTGCCACATTTTCAGCCAACTTTAAGAATAAAGTCTGTGTGCTCTTTGGGAGTGGTAGCACAGGTTCCTCTAATTCATCATAGAAAGTATGGTAAACAGTCCACCTGATTGGCGTGATGGGAGGCAACCTGCCTGAGGACCCTTAACTGTGTCCTGCCTGCGGACATGTGGGTCCAAGCCAGTGTCATCTATTTCCAAAGACATGACTTGTCATTTTGCTCCCTTAGGGTTGGAGGGAATTTCTTATAGTTAGAATTAAGGGGTTGCAAGCTTCAGTAGTGCAATTAACTGGTGCTTCCCCTCTAGTATGAACTCATTTTGGCTATCATCTTTCATGCCCCAGATGCCTTTTATTATACATGACCAGTATACACATTCAGTACATGGGTAGTCCATAGACCACAGATAATTATGTTTTGTTCTATAAGACCTTTTCCAGTCAAGTGATCCACATGACATTCCATGCTTGTTATGTGAAAGTTTTAGTGCTTGGCATGCTTCTAATTTTAGAGACACCTGGGTTGGATTTCTATAGCTTCGAGTTCTACTGGAAGTCCCCTCTCAGCTCTCTAACCTACTGATTCAGTTATGATAGTAAATTCACAGTAATTAGGTGGTTCTGAGAGATTGTAACAAACATGAGACTACCTATCCCCGGGGTTACCCCCCTTATATTGAGTAGTAGTAGTCCCTTGCTAGGTCCCTTGATATTCACAGTAACTATAAAACAATGGAACAGTTGTTATCTTCTGGCCTACTTTAGTTGATTTATGGATACATTGATTATAATTTTCTATATTAGCATCCTGATCGATATTAGCACAAACTAAAGTCCATTTTGCTCTTATGAGTCCAATAAAGAACAGTCCCCTGATGACGTAGATCCTCATGCTTTGGCCTAGTGTGGACCAGTCAGCTCCTGGGGTATGACTGGAGCAGGGCTTGCTGCTTTCTGCAACACCAGCTTGAGAGTTTGTGAGGCTCTCAGGTGGCCTTTCAAGGTCCAGAAGCTGTTGAAGGGTGGAGTCCACATGAGGGAATGCAGGGTCAGCTGCCAGTCACATCCTGCTTGGTACAGTTCCTCTTAGGTGGGGGTGGTCCCTCCTCCTGCTCCAAGGCCGGTTTCTCTCTGCTGTAATGGATCCAGGCAGGGATTTCTGCTACTCTTATAGCAGACTCCCTCTTCCAGTGACTCGTGTCATACCTTAAGGACCTCTCCAAACTTCCCTCCAAAGACCATCCCATCCCAAAAGAGGATCACTCCCACTCACAAACACTTTTTAGCTTCCCTAGGACCACAGTAACTCCAAAGTTACCTACAAATCCCTTCTTAAAGTTCTTCAACATGGTATCCAGGGGGGTGGGCTTCCCTTGCATATTCCCCATCTCCATCCAAGGTCTCCCTCCCAAGACACACACACACTCTGCACTCTTTCACACACCTCCCACCTGATGGGAAACTAATACCCAAGGAATTGATCAGACTCCTCCTCCCTCTAAAACCATGGTGTTCCCCATTAAATCCTACCTTACTCTGGATGTCCTGGTGCCAACTGTTGGTGGATCCTCCCTGAAGCTCAGCGTCCACAGTGACTGGCCACAGGTACCTTGACAGCTCAGTTTCCATAAGATATGTTCCTTTGGGATAATTAGTCCCAGGAGTGCTCTGAGGACCCCTGTTGACAAATCAACTGGAGTTCCCTGCGGGGGTTAGTCCGTGCAGGGAGAGCAAGATCCGATCCAAATTCTGGCCGCGTAGTTTGCCACCAAGCCTTGCTTCCCAGTCAGGTAAACAAGAAATGTAGTGGGAAACCAACACAGACAAAAGACTCTCCAGTTGGAAGACCAACACAGTTGGAGGAGAAGGTTCTGGGCTACCTGTCCTCAGAGGTTACAGAAGGTTAGGGAAGTTATAAAGTTACTACATAGGTACAGCACATACCATCGGAAAGTAATAGAGATAACAGAGACATCTGCTGCAGTAGAGGTGGTAATTAGTGTTACAGAATGTCTGGCTAATGCCTATACAGGGAGACCAGGATAGAATTTAGCTCTGCTTTTACTCTCTTGCCTCTGTTACTCAAGTGTAGTCTCTTGCACATCTTCTCATCCTCCTCTACCTTCTATCCACATATGCCAACCAAGCTGTGTTGGATGTAAGTTCTCCTGACACATCACAATCAATAGGAATTATACCCCTCTTTGTTAAAACAATGTTAAAATGAAGTTCTGAGAATTTACATCATTTACCCAGGAGACCACAAGAAGTATCTAACCTAGTGAGAACTAACAGTTCAATTCAGATCTCTTGTACTTCCAAGCCCACTCTCCTAACTTTGTAAAAAAAAAAAAAAAAGTCATATATATATACATATATAGTTCCTTGAAAAGGAACTCAGAAAATATGAAAGAACAGATTGACATGTCTTCCTGCTTAGTGTTACACCCTGCAGGGAAAACTACCCAAGTCCTGCCCCCCGAGAAGAGTCTTTTAAGACCTTTGGAGCTGGCTGCCATTGGAGAAAAATAAAGTTAGAAGCAATGAGAGACAAAGAGACAGGACACACAGAATAGAATTTTCAAAGTTAGGAACACAAGGGACCACCACTAGCTTTGTGGGGTTCACAGTTTGTTCCACTCAGCTTTTCTAGAAGGCTATTTGTACATTAGCCCAGAGGGTAAGTTGAAGAAGGGAACAAAAATGTTAGCAGTTTTTTTGAGTAATCATTACAGTTCCTATTATTTCTATAATCATTAACTTTAAGAGTCTGGGCAGTCTTGAGAACTCTGAACCCCGAGTCTTGTGTGGAGGCAGCCTCTTGTCTGTGATCACATACACATTTCTTTGTGGTGTGTGTGTGCATAATCCCACTATTTCACTGTGGAGTTAAATGCCACTGGTTTTAGCCTTCTCTGAAGAATCAGTGGGACAGAAGAATTTTCTTCTGATTTCCACTCAGATGTTCTTCCTCTGTCATTATGGATATAAGTTCTCCCACCCATATTTCAGGGCTTGAGCTGTTCCTTTGATTGCTGCCCTGGCCAAATACACATCTCCATAATGGCTGTTAACTGGACTGGAGATGGCATGGTTAGTATTTCTTGCTAGGCCTTGCACACAGCTTCCTCTACAGTTGTTATTTCTTCACACTGTTCACAGACCCACTAGGGGTGTTTGCAAGATAAATCCTCTAAGGTCAGGCTACTAGGAAAAAAAAAGAACTGCTTATAATAAAAATTTAAAAAAAAAAGAATTTAGCAACTGATTTAAAAGTTAACTAGATAACCTGTTTTTATTCCATCTTGCTCTGCTTATTTTTCTGTTTTTCCCTTTTACTGAGGGTGTTTTCACTTGAACTCACTTTTAGTGGGATACAGTCTATTGGCTTGGACAAACTTACAATGACATGTATCCACCATTACTGCATCCTACAGAGTAGCTCCCCTGCCATAAGAGCTTCAGTCCCCATTCTGCCTACAAAAAAAAAGAACCCTGCTTAGATTTAAAACAAACAAACAAACAAACAAACAAACAAAACAAAAAACAAAAAAAAACAGGCTGCAGACCAATACCATGTTTTTCTCACATTTCCCCTGCTCTAATGGATTCTTCTGTTTAGAAAACACTCCCACCTCAGAGCAAAGGAAGGATTTTACCCTCTGCCACATCATCTTTCCTAAATTTCCTTAGAGGGCTTCATTTGTATTTTTACTTTATACACTGAAATTTTTGATTCTGAGAGGTTTAAGGGTAGAATTTGACCAGAGTCCTCAAGAAGAGAAGGCCAGTCCAGGGATTAAGGATAAACTTTATTTTTGGCCAACTGTGGTGGCTCGCACCTGTAATCCTTGAACTCTGAGATGCCAAGATGGGTGGATTGCCTGAGGTCACAAATTTGAGACCAGTCTGAGCCAAAGTGAGACCTTATCTCTAAAAATAGCTATCTACTATGCCATTGTGGCAGGTGCCTGTAGTCCCTGCTACTCAGGAGACTGAGGAAGGAGAATTGCTTGAGCCCAAGTGTTTGAGGTTGCTGTGAGTTGTGATGCCAGGGCATTCTACCAAATAAAACTATCTCAAAAAAAAAAAATAGCTTTATTTTAAGGAACAGAATAGAGTCTGACCAGGAGTCAGTTCCATTCACAGTTTCAAGGGCTTTTGATTAGGGAGTTGGAATATGGGAGGGAGTCATGAGAGGGTAGGGAAGTCATGTTTGCGGCAGTCATGTTTGATGCATGATTCTGTGTCTGTACATAAAGGCCTTATCTCTAGTGCAAGCCAGGGCCAGGGTAGGATCTTCTGATGCTTTCCAGGAACACTGCCTAATGTTTTCAGGTGAGTGGGTAGAGAATCGCTATTTCATCTCTGACCTGCTTTCTATTACTAGCTGTCCTCCTAGGATGACTATACTCTTGCCAATGTTGTGAGGATTTATAGAAGTATGGGAAGGGGGTTGCTGGAATCATGCAATTTGGTTCTGGGCCTACATTCTTTCTCTACCTATTTTCCAAATAGCTGTACTTTTGTCAGAGTCCTGAGGATTTCTTCCCCAAGGATTCTAACAATGCTAATTTTTTTAGCCAAAAACATACCTAAAGTCATTTCAAAATTACAACCACCAGGGAGAGTGTAAATAGTACCACGTTATTACTGGATGAAGTTTTTAAGATTTCTGATTCATAGTCCTGTACTCCTGGACATTTTTATCTCTAGACTTACATCACTGGAACTCCATGGAAAGCTTCTTGTATTCAATTTCCTTTGTTTTGCTCTTATTTTCTAGTTCTTTGAGATGCTTTATTAGATTTTTTTTTTAAGTTACAGATTATTATCAGAGTGCAAATGATTAGGTTACATCATTTGTGCTTGTTAGGTAAAGGTCAAGTTGTAGTTGAACTCTTCATCCAGGAGGTATGCCAAGTACCCTACATTGTGCCTATTATTTGAGAGTTTGACAATCCTTCTCTCCTCCCCTCTCTTCCTAAATTTTTCCCTCTTCTCCCTCCCCCCACTTGAATTTAATCATATTTTTATCTCCTGTTGGCATGTAATTGTTTATTTACTGCTTTCAAATTGGTATTGAATACCTTGGCTATGTCCTTCTTCATTCTTGTGATACTTCACTAAGGAGAATATTCCTCAACTCCATCCAGGTTAAATATAAAAATTAAGTTTCCGTCTTTTTTTTTTATGGCCAGATAGTATCCCATGGGACACATATATTACAGTTTTGTAATCCATTAATGGGTTGACAGGTACTTGTATTGATCTCATATCTTGGTAATTGTAAATTGAGCTGCAAATAAACAATCTATTGTAGATAATCTAGTATCATAATCTAGTCCTTACTGTAAAATGATTTTCTTTTTCCTTCCGGGTAGATACCTGGTAATGGGATTACAAGATCAAATGGTAGGTCTATTTTTAGTTCTTTGACTATTCTCCAAGAGTCTGTACCAACTTGAAATCCCAACTACAGAAACCTCTGCACAACATACCAACATCTGAAGCTTTGGGACTTCATGATGTAGGCTATTCTCATTGGGGTTAGGTGATATCTCAAAGTCATTTTGATCTTCATTTTTCTCAAGAATAGGAATGATAAGCATTTTTTCATGTGTTTGCGGGTCATTCATCTCTCTTCTTCAGAGAAGGTTCTGTGCATGCTTCTCACCCAACCATAAATATAATTGTTTGCTTCTTCCTTGTTGATTAATTTGAGTTGTGTGTAAGTTCTGGTTATCAGCCCTTTGTCAAATTCATAACATGAAAATATCTTCTTTCATTCTGAAGCTTGTCTGTGTGCTTTAGTTGGTATGCCCTTAGCTGTGCAGAATATTTTTAGCTTGATCCAGTCCCCTTTGTTTATGTTTGTTGGTGCTATGATTGACAACAGAATCTTCTTCATGATATCTTTTCCCAGGCCAATACCATCAAGAGTTTTTCCCAGACTTTCCCCTAGAGTTTTTATTGATTCATGTCTTAAGTTGACGTACTATATCCATAGTGAGTTAGTGAGTTTTGTAAATGATGAGAGCTGTGGATCCAGTTTCAATCTTTTACATATGGCTAACCTGTTCTCCCAGCATCATTTATTGAATATGAATTCTTTTCCCCAGCGCATACTTTTGTTCAGTTTATCAAACATCAGATGGAGATACATGACTGGGTATTTCTCCACATTAAGTCTATACATGAATCTATGTTTCTAGTTTCATGACAATACCATGCTGTTTTAATCACTGTGGACTTGTTGTATAACCTTAAGTATAGTTAAGTGATGAATCCACATTTCTAAGAACTGTATTGGCTTTATGAGGTTTTTTCTTTTCTTTTTCCTGGTTCCATACAATATGAAGAACTATTTTTTCAAGTTCTTCAAAATATAATATTGGTATTTTAGTGAGAATTGCATTAAATCTTTAGACCTCTTGGAGTAGTACAGACAATCCTTGAATGATGTTCATTCTTCCCAGTCAATAGCATGGTATATTCTTCCATCTATTAATGTCTTCTACTATTTATTTTCTCAGAATTTTATAATTCTCTCTGTAGACTTCCTTCACCTACTTGTTTTTTTTTTTTTTGAGACAGAGCCTCAAGCTGTCACCCTGGATAGAGTGCCATGGCAGCTCACAGCAACCTCCAATTCCTGGGCTCAAGCAAATCTCTTGCCTCCACCTCCCAAGTAGCTGGGACTACAGGCGCCTGCCACAACACCCGGCCATTTTTTGGTTGCAGCCATCATTGTTGTGTGGCGGGCCCAGGCTGGATTCGAACCCGCCAGCTCAGGTGTACGTGGCTGGCGCCTTAGCCCATTGAGCCACAGGCGCCGAGCCTCCTTCACCTACTTGTATTAAGGTTTTTACTTGAAGCTTTTCTACTTTTTTGATATAAGTACTTATTGCTATAAATTTTTCTTTTATTATTGCTTTTTCTACATCCACATTTTTTATTGTCATTCATTTTGAAATTTTTTTTAATTTCCTTCTTTTTCTTAATTTTTTAGACAGATTCTCACTCTGTTGCCCTGGCTAGAGTGCCCAGCTCACAGCAACCTGAAACTCCTGGGTTCAAGAAGTCTTCCTTCATCAGAATACTGAGAAGCTGGGACTACAGGTACCTGCCACAAAGTCTGGCTAGTTTTTCTATTTTTAGGAGAGACAGGGTCTTACTCCTACCCAGGCTGGTCTCAAACTTCTGAGCTCTAGCATTCCACCTCAAGCAATACGAACACCTGGCTTATCAGGGTATTAGGACTGCAGTGTGAGCCACTCCCTTCAGCCTTAAATTTCCTTCTTAATCTCTTCATTGATGTACTGGTCATTTAAGAGTGTATTGTGTAATTTCCAAGCATTTGTATAGTTCCCAACATTCCGGTTGTTATTGAATTTCGGTTATATTCCATTTTGTTCATTGACACATTTGATATGCTTTCATTTGTTTTTGAATTCTTTAAGACTTGCTGTGTGGCCAAAACATATGGTCTATCCTTGAGCATAACCCATGAGCTGAGAAGAATGTAGAGTTTAATGAAATTTTCTCCAAATAATCTCTTTGGCGCATTGCACAGTTTGAGCACAATGTTTCTCTGTTAATTTTGTCTCTGGATGATGTATCCAATGACTATTGCTTTGTGCTCTCTCATTTTCTCATTAACAAACTGTTATATGCTCTTGCTGAATTAACCACTTTATTGTTACATAATCACCTTGTTTGTATCTTTTATAGTTTCAGCCTTGAAATCTATTTCATTTGGCAGAAGTAAATCTGCTCCTGATCTTTTTTAGTTTCCATTTACATGGAATCTCTTTTCTTAATCCTTTGTTTTCCATCTACATGTGTCTTTACAGGTGAAGTGTATTTCTTTTTTATTATTATTATTATTTTTTATTGAGTCATAGCTGTGTACAATAATTCAGTCATGGGGTACAGAGTGCGGGCTTCACATACAATCGAAGATATTTTTATCAACCTGATTGATATAACATTCATGATATTTTCTCATTTACTATGTGAAAACATTTTTGATCTGTATTTAGAAGTTTTCTCCTGACCCTTCAAATATGCACCACAAGTGAACCAATGTATCATCGCCATATTCATGAATTTTTTTGGTTTGGTTTTTATAGGACGTTGTTAATTTGAACCATACAAAATCTCAGTTTGTAGTTCCAAAATAATCAAATAGGGACAATTTCACCATTTTATGTGGTCCAATTTACTATTAGTACTTATGGAAAAGTGAAGAAGCAGAGGAACTTTTATTGCAAGTAGCGAAGCAAAGAGGAATTGTGTGAATGCGTGTGTGTGTGAGTGTGCGTTTACTGAAGATCTGACAAGGCTGGGCACTGTCCGATACGCCTGATACGTAGCAAGTGACGAGATAAAGCCTCTGTCCTCATGAAGGTTACGTGTCTGCAGGGAAGACAGATGATAACCAAAGTAACGAGCAAGGTAAGTGCAGATGGGTGCTATGAAAACCAGAAAGGGAAAGGGAAGATAAAGAGACTTGTGGTGTGTGTTGGAGGTGGAAGGAGAGCACCTATTTTAGACAGAGTAGCCAGAGAAGTCCTTCTTCAGTGAGAGATGAACAGAAATCTGAGAAACAAAAAAGAGAGAGAGAAAGAAAGAATAAATCTTATAATAAATTGGGGCATCTGTGTTGGGCGGTTAACACTAACAGGGAAGGAAGTACAAAGGTCCTGAGGAGGGAAGGTGTTTGGCTGGCTGAAAGAGGAAGAAAGAGGCCAGTGTGGCTGAATTAGTGAATGCTGGGGAGAGGGGTAACGGATGAGGTCACCAAATCAGGTGGGATCAGATCAGGCGGGGTCACAGCCTCGGTCAACCTTACAATTTTGTACCTAGAGTAATAGAAAGCCAGTGAAAAATTTTGAGCAAAGAAGCACAATGATTTGATGGGTTTTTTAAAAGATGACTGTGGCTTCTATGTAAGCAAATGCTTGTAAAAAAAGAAAGAAAGAAAAAATAGCGTAAACAGGCAGCCCGGCTGCAAAGGCTCTGGGATTGTCCAGGGAGAGATGGCTTCCCTTTGGATTTGAGGAGTGGACAGTCTGAGAGGCAGGACCATGACCAGCTTCCTTGGAATTCCCCCCAGCACGGTCCTACACTCAGAAAGGCTCTGCTGTTGCCATCTTGAAATTCTTCATAACTTTTGAACAAAGGCCCTTTTTCCCTGGGCCCTCACAAATGATCTAACTAGTCCTGAGAGGGAAAATTATTCTTTTTCTTTCTCTTGGTTTCTGTTCAACTGTCCCCCTCCTGAAAGAAGCCTGGTCTATCTACCCTGCGTAAGGGAGCCAAAGCCCTCCAACATTTAGAGGTAAAGAATGAACAGAAGGAAGTCAGCAAACCAGATAGTGGAGAAGCAGGAAGGAAAACAAGGAAAGCCTATCTGTGTAATTTAAATTATTTTAGGAGGCAATTTATGAAGAGAGGGAAGAGAATGGCTTTATCAAGGCTACTGAGAGGTCAGATAAAGTGCAGATCCCAGATATTTTGAATGATAATCAGCTATGGTAGGTGTTTTGATGTAAATGTCTATGGGCTTTTTTTTAAAACTAAGGTATAATTTACAAAGAGTAAAATGCACCCTTTTTTGTTTATAGTTCTATAAGTTTCCAAAAATACATACAGTGGTGGTATCACCACTATAGTCATAACAGAACTTTCATCAGAACTCAAAATTCCCAGAGCCTTGTTGTAGTCAACACCTTCTGCCACACCCAGCCACAGATGTCTTTCCTGCCTCTGTGGTTTTGCAAGTGTGATCTATAAGTAGAATCAGGCAGTATGTAGCTATTGGAATCTGACTGCTTTCACTTGGCATAAAGCATTCGCAATTCATCTTGGTATTACATGTACCTGCAATTCCTTCCTACTCACTGCTGATTATCGTTCCCTCATATGGATACACCACAATTTGTTTATCCATTCCCCTGTTGAGGATTGTTTCCAGTTTTGGAAGAGTACAAATAAATTCACAATAAATATTTACACGCAAATTTTGTGTGAACATCGGTTTTCATTTCACTTGAAACACTGCTGGGCCATATTATAATTATATGTTGTAGCTTTATTTAAAAAAAAATTAGAAGTATTTTTCAAAGTCATTGAACCTTTTTTTCTTCCTACCAGCAATATATGAGAATTCTGACAGCTGTATAGATTTCCTTTTTCCTTTTCATTTTAGCCATTCTAAAAGGTGGTATATCATTGAGGTTTTAATTTCCATTTCTCTGGTGTCTAATGATGTTGAGCTTCTTTTCATGTACTTATTTGCCATCCCTATTATCTTCTTTGGTGGATCATTTGTTCACATCCTTTCCTCATTTTTTAATTTGGTTGTATCTTCCTTATTATTGGGATATGAATATTTTTTATCATGCATTCCAAGTTTTTATCAGATTTGTGCTTTGCAAATATTTTCTCCAAGTCCGTGACTTTTCTTTTCAATCTCTTAACCATGATTTTCAGTTTTTTTACCAGGGCTTTTCAAAAAGCAGAAGTTTTTAAATTTAATGCAGTGTAAAGTGTCATTTTTTCTCTTATAAATTCTGCTTTTCTCTTCTATCTGATAAATCACAAATGTTTTCTTCTAGAAGCTTTATAGTTTTAGACTGTAAAATTTTTGACCATTTAATTTTGTAAGATGGAAGTCGTTGGTGACTTTTTCTAAGTATTGGTTAATTTGTGAGAACAAAGCCTTAGTTGGAATAAAGACAAAAAGCAAGATAAAAGAATGAGATTGTCTTTATAGACAATGTCTGTAGGATTTCTACAACAAAGAGGAGGAAATATATGAGCTATAGCTAAAGAGAAACCTTGTAGGTGGACTATGATGGCTGGTTGTGTTTAAGGTAGCAAAATTGGAAACATTGGCTTATGCTTCTACAAAGTAAAGTGGTACAAATTGAGACAAATCAGAGGACCGAAAATCCAGTGAAACCTCACTCAGTGGGTTAAACCTCCAAGAACAGAAACTGGTTGTTTAAAATGAAAATAATAGGGTTTCTAGGGCAAGTAAGGATAAACTTCTATGTTTTTGCATTAGAGCCAGTGAAATGTTTGGCTTGGAAAAAATAAAAAGAGGCAGGAAAAGAATTTCAAAATGACCTTAAACTCAGCAACTTGTCTGATTGAATTTTTTTCCACGGATTGAGCAAGAGAGAATTAGGGAGTGAGGCGGTGGGGGGTGTCTTTTCCCTGGGCACAACTTCTATGTGTCTTGTATTTCCTAGGATCTCTTAAAACCTCCCTCAAACAGAGTCTGTTTACAAAGTGACCTCAGTGGCTGCGGTACATTCCCTACAGTCCTGGCATTCTCTCCGCCCAGCATCACAGAAAGTAGGCAGTGAGTCAGAGGCAAAGGTTATATCCACATATATGGAAGATCACCTGAAAGAAAGGCCTTTTCAGGCCCATTTCTTTGATTATAAAATCCTCTTCAAGTTGTCAAAGGTTAAAGAGAGAGAACACAGTTAAGAAGTCATGAAATTTCATTGAAGTCAAAACCCACATGTAGGATTTGACTTCTAGAACTAGATTAGATTTCCACCCTGGCTTTCTGAGAGCAGAAACTGAATCTTCCCTTTATAGCCAGTCGTATTTTCTGTGAGATGGGGCTACTATACATATATAAATAACTTGGTACTAAAAAAAAAAAAAACGCTCGGCGCCTGTGGCTCAACAGGCTAAGGCACCAGCCACGTACACCTGAGCTGGCGAGTTCGAATCCAGCCCGGGCCTGCCAAACAACAATGACGGCTGCAACCAAAAATGGCCGGGCATTGTGGCAGGTGCCTGTAGTCCCAGCTACTTGGGAGGCGGAGGCAAGAGACTCGCTTGAGCCCAGGAATTGGAATTTGCTGTGAGCTGTGATGCCACAGCACTCTATCCAGGGTGACAGCTTGAGGCTCTGTCTCAAAAAATAAATAGATAAATAAATAAATAACTTGGTACTGAGCCATCAAAAGAAAACCAAGGCATGTATTATTAACATGTTTAAAGAAGTAGGAGGAAAATATTTAATTCTCCTTTTGTTTGCCTATTTATATCACCATAAAACTAAGAGTTTCTTTCCAGCTGGAAATTGTCCAACATATTCAAGCAAGGACCAAGATGAGCTAAACCTGAAGTAATTGTTTCTTTTTGAAAATATCCAATTAACCATGATGGAACAGAGTATGGAAATTTTTCACGTGCCACATTGTAAGGGAAAAGTAGCACATATGATTTATGTGTCATAGTGGTTTTGTGTGTATCCATGTGCCATCAAAGACCCTTTAATGAAATGCCTTTACTTCCCAGGCTAGTGCATATGGATTTGTACTGCCAGTTGATAAAACATAAATCTTGGCCTTTAAAAGTTCCTAATTTTGGTTTCATTTATGTTGGGAACAGTGAAAAAATTAGGAAAAAGAACAACATTTATGTGACTTTTTACAAGTCAAAACTGTGACTATGAAATGATACCTGATTTATATATGCAATTAATAAATAGTCCACAGTCCCTATTGCATCCTTATTACCGTATATAAATAATAGAGGTGGAGTATTTATGATTCTTGAATAAAGAGCAGTCTTAAATTTGTTAGTCTCCTTCATTATACGATCTTATGTCCTTATTAGTAGATGTAAAATAGGACCCAACTTAATTTGAGGACATGATATCAATCTAATATTGTCTGTGTAATTATTATCACATTTCCTCCAAATCTAGTTCAGATTACAATTACAGCTACTTGTTTTATAATTTTCTACACATCAGGAGGTGGTCACTTGCTTTAAATGCCTTTTATTTTCATTAATCTCCATAATGTGGGTAATATTTTATTCATGTTTTACACATGGAGAAATACATTTAGAGAAGAAGAACAGCTTTCCAAAACACACATGAAATATGTAAAGAAATCATGCCTTGAGCCCCAATATTCTGGAAGGTAAGGTCTTAGCCATTTAGCAATGGATACCTACTTAGGAAGAAGAGCTTCATGTTTGGTCAAGAAAAGTTCCATTACGGTGAGAGGAGAAAATTGCAAGCACAGCTGGAAGAGCATCTAGCAACTGTTGTCATCACAGATGTATGTTTTGAGAAGACCATTCCCAGATACTGTGTGGTGGGAGCCTAGTGGAAGCTCGTGGCCTATAGCTGCACATGAATTTGACTTTAAGCTAAAATAGCCTAGCTATCTCAGAAAAGACAGTGTAACCAGATACTCCTAGAATCATTTGCTCAGACTTTCACTATCACTATAAGCGTCATCACCTTTGAAGAAACACTCAGAGCCTTAACAGAACCCAGATATTGTTGCTGCCACCTTTGAATCCCCGCAGATAGGGACAAGGTCACAACATAGAACAGGTTCCATTATGAGAATGCTCAACTGCCCATTTAAATCTCAGGAGAGTGTGGTCAAGTCATTCATATTATTTCATGAAATCAAACATGTTTCAGGGAACAAAAGCTTTCCAATGTGATTTTGAAATAATACACACAAACAGGTATGCAAGTGAAAGAACCTTGAAAGAAAGAGAAATTTGACTGTGATAGGTTGAATGCTTGCTCTGGTGAGATACCCAGGCTGCAGAAATTAAAGTCTATGCTTTCATTTGCAATGCATGATTTTATATACCATCACCTAATTTTCACACCGTGTATGTTTAACTTCTATTAATATTGCCTGCACCAAGTCATTATAATGTTAATTATAGCTACTATTTTATTATTAAATTATTTTATGAAATTAGACTACTGTGTTTGTATGTCGCAATTTTTTACTCTCCCTCTATGTGTGTGTACACTATTTATATTCAGAGTAGAGAACTTTCAATGTCAGAGCCTGTGGAGAAGTGATTCCTGGCACTAGACATTCAGATCATTCTCAGTTCCACAGCAGATACAGACTCTTTGTTATTTAACACATCAAAGCTTTGCTTCCAGGAAGGGCAATCTTCTCGGGTGTTCCCTCTTTGAGTCAGGATTTGAATGCTTTTTTCATGGAAAGCAATTATTGTAAAGTAATAAAGAGGAACCCTGTGCACTCTCTCTTTCTCTTTCATGCCATACTTCAAAAAAGTAAATCTTTGACAAAAGATTAACTGAGCAATTGTTATTGGGCACACTGTTGTGTGAGTCACAGACACACATTTGTAATACTAAATGTTTATAGCATTTATACAACAGGACACATTTTCCCATCTTTTTTCTCCTTCTTCTTTCTTCTTCTTTGACTCCCAGATTTCAAGAGGAGCCTTGACATGAAATCTCTGCTTTGGAGAAAAACAACTACTCCAAAACTATGCTAACCATCTACCCCCTTGTTTGCAGTTTATTTAGTGATTTACATAAATATGCAAGATCTACAGAGAAAATGTAAAATGAAGCGCTTGACATTCTCCTTGGTGATTCCAGCATTCCTTCTGGGACCAGACCTAAACTGCTAAGCCACTCTTGTTCCAGACCAAGGAAGGAAGAGCATAGTGTTAGTAAGTGAAGAGAAAAGGGTTGTGTGAGACTGGTGGTACAATACATGTTTGTGATGGTGTTAGGTGGATATCAGGGGGCCTTTGAGACCATCCCAGGGAAGAAAGTGGGTGTAGTACCTTGATGCTTCCCCACCTGGGAAGAAGCACAGGGGCTGCCCCCAATTTGCTGCTGCCCCACCTTACTCCTGTCCCAAGCTACTGCCACACCTGGAGCAAGGAGGGACTCTTGGTAGTCTGCAAAGAATGCAGAGAATCCCCAGCCTGCAGGCCAAGCAGCCTAGGTACAACAGGATTTGGAAAGTGACCTAGAGTAACCTAGGGCTAATTATGGAGTTGGTAACTGTCCATCAAAGTGGCTTCATAGTAACCTGAACCACTAGGAGGGCACAATACAGATAGTATACAATAGGACCCCAGACCAATATTAGACCATTTTTTCGTCACAAAGAGTCCATTCTTCATCTGCAGTGAATGTATCCTGCTCTATAAACCTATATCTAGCTCTTCCTCCATAACCTATCTTTCTCTTCCTCAATAAACTTCATTTCATGCTTGCCTTGCTATTGGTGGGTCCGGTCATTCTTTGTCCAAGAGCACACCAAGAACTGAGAACACAGACAAATGCCTGAACCTGACAATGGGGCACCAAATAGGCAAGTCACTGCTCATGCATAGTGTCTTATTGAAGAGTTTTAAGAAATAAGAGAGTCGTCTTTCTCTCTGAATCATTGTCTAAAGCTATTTTTCATATAACCTTTCTGGAAAAATAAAGAATAACATTTCATTCTTTTAAAAAAACAACTCCAGGTGGCGCCTGTGGCTCAGTGGGTAGGGCGCTGGCCCCATATATCAAGGGTGGCAGGTTTGAACCTGACCCCGGCTGAACTGCAACAAAAAATAGCCAGGCATTGTGGCGGGCACCTGTAGTCCCAGCTACTCAGGAGGCTGAGGGAAGAGAATCGCCTAAGCCCAAGAGCTGGAAGTTGCTGTGATCTGTGACACCACGGCACTCCACTGAGGGCGACAAAGTGAGACTGTCTCAAAAAAATAAATAAATAAAATAAAATAAAATACCAACTCCACTTATACAATCTTGCATTTTCTGTAAATTATCATATACACATACATATACACAAATGCCAACTTCTAAGAATATATTAAAGCACCATTTGTTCTCCAGTGCTCTTTTGCTAATCAGTTCTCTTAATAATAGGACCTTAAGGCCGTTCATGTGCTACCCTTTACCCCTCTCTGTCTTCCCACATTTCCTCTCACACGTTCTCTGTTTACTAAGGAACGTAAATTACCCATGTATAAACTCTTTCTAAAAACTGCATTCCAATGAAAAGTAGTTTCATGGAACTCCATAGGTGTTTCTCAAACTTAGGGTTACATTTCAAATGTGTTTAGAAATAATTTGGGGTTAAAGAAAATTTAGTAAGTTTCTTTATGTGGGATTTCTCAGAGCCTCTCATAAGCTTCTTTATTAGAAGGCTCCAAGAAAGAAATATCATAAACATTCTTTTTTTCTTCCTGCAGAAATCTTTGACTGGGTATTTTTAAGTCTTAGGCTGGCCATCCATAGACTTACCAGCTCAGTTGAATACTCCAGAACCAACTTTCAATCTTGGCTCAAGTGTGGGCCAAGAGTCAGAGAATGTGTCTCCTTCTGTTTGGTGATGGTACAAGGTGGGAACCAAGGGAAAACTTCCCCTTCACCCTCTGAGCCTCTCAAGGGTCACTGAAAATGACTGGGAAAAGGCAGATGAATAGAAGAAAAAGCAAACTAATTTATTTGATCCTAGTTTCATATGACATGCAAGCTTTTTAAATAAAGACTCCAAAATACAGGAGAAACTGTGCATTTTCATACTTAGGTTCAACAAAATGTGGACAGCAATGTAGAAATATGATTGAACAAAAAAGGGAATGATCTAATGCTAACAAACTGAGTGGGGAAACCCAGAAAGGGCTGTCTGTCACCTACCAAGATTCTGCTTGGCCCTGTGAGGACACATTCCTTCCTTATGGGTGTAGAGCTGTCCCTTTTTGGAATGGGGAGGGCCTTAAACCTACAGTCAAATGAGATAAGTCAGATCTTTTCTTTATTGCCAGTTTTTACACTGAAAGGTGGAAGGAAAGTTAGAATAGTGTTTTTAAGTTTTAAGGCTGGCGTTAGGGAAAGGAGTCTGGTTTCTACAACTTACCTTAGGGAAGAGGAATTTTAGTTTTTATGGTCAATCTTGGGGTGAAATGAGAGACAGGAGGGCAGGAGAAGGTCTGAGAGAGCTATGTCTGAGACCATACATTTCTAGGGTATCATTTTCTGAGACCCTACAACAACCAGGAGGAGTTGTTTGTTGTTTCATATTTCTTTCTATTTTCCAATGCCTATTTTACAATATTTCACTAGAGCAAACATCCTAAAATTTGTTCATTGTCATGCCAGCCACCTATTGAAATGAGCTAGCATTACACATTACATAATATCATGAAGTTGATAAAGGAATGTATTAAACTTTGCATGAGAGCCTAGCATAAATGACTCAGATAAAAATAATGTCACTTCTTAAATTAGGCCAGATTCTCTAACGTTCTGAGAATTCTAGATTGTTAGGCCTGGCAAAAGGGAAGAAACTGAAGCACTTGCACCTTGGTTACATTGCCTGGCAGCAAAAGCCAAGAAGGATCCATTCAGAGAGGTTACAAGGACTCTGTCTTGTAATAGAGAACACTCTTTCCCACTATCCCTTAAAAACTAAAATGTCTATAACAGAGGCACATGAACACATGGTGTTTGTTAGTATTTAGCCAAGAGTAGCCAGTCGACTAAATAGCACAACACCCTGTCATAAGAACTTGTTGAATTTTGTTTTCTAAATTCATTCAAGTATTTGTTTTGCTAAATGACTCAAAACATCTGGTTTAATCCAGATTTAATCATTAAACAGTTATTCTTGACCAATTCGACTTCGTTCACAGAGTCTTTTATTTACCACACTAAAGAACGAGTAAGAGACCAATGGTTTCATAGAGAACAGTCAGTGCATTCATTAGGGAGGCTCCTGTTGACAGTACCACTGTGAAGACCTCACATGGGGTTACAACTGTGGCCTATTTGCAGCACAGAGTGGAGCATGGTATCTCTGGTACAGGAACTAAAGAGCTCAAGAAATTAAATGCATATTGACAGCTGACACATATTAATGACTGTATTGAGCTCTGTTGAACACTAGCTGATAAGAGTAAAAGTGTCTTCCTTAAATAATTTACTAACAGATTTAGAGGAAATGTGAGGTGCACAGAATTGAATGTAATTCTCCATTTAAGGCAGATTTTTGTTGTTCTCATGCATGCTGTTATTTGTTTACCTGCTTGTTTTAATACATTAAAGAGCTGTGAACTCACCGCTCTACACAGAAACTAAAACATTAAAATTCCTTACCCTATGTGGTCTTCCTTTGACCATCCTTCTCTCCCTTCACCCAAGTTCACATAAATATGTAAGTACAAATGTGGTCTCTGGAGTACCGTAGATGCCGTTTTTATGTAACAGGTGTTTATGCAGCATATATTATCTTTGCTTTTCAAGAAATAGATTGTCATGTTACCCAACTACTTCAAGAGATCATGCTGGGTCACTAGAAACTATTAATAATTTCACCCAATATCTTTGCAAACCACTTCCATAAAGAGTTAGCTCTCATAATTTTCCACCAGTTCTCTAAGGTAAGAATTATCAGTACCCTCAGAGAGATTAAGTGTGTCAAAACTAGAATTTTGCTGGTGTTCCTATGTGTTGTCCATGATATGGAGCCCAAGATACTGCTGTACTCCACTGAAGTCAGCTGTTCCTGAACAGAATTACAGGGCCAGAGCACAGCTCTCTTCCTTCTTTGCTTCCATTGACCTCTCTGGTAGATGATGGGACATCCATTTTGATCTGGTCAGACCTGAAGAACTAGGAATTTAATCAAAGGTAATTTTGCCGCCATTCTCTTCTATTCTGAAATTGTTGTGTAATTCTGGAAAGACTTGTACAGAAGCCTAAAACCTGTTGGCAGTGGGCTCATGTTTTCAAAGTAAAAACAAACGCTTATCCCTGTATCCCCTGCAGCTGTCTTTTCTGGGATTCTGTTCTACCTCCTTTATTATAAGCTTAAAAAAAACCAGGGAAAGAGTCTAGTCGGGGAGTAACCTTGAGGGATCTGATTTCTTATATTCAGACAATTTATCAACTTCCTCTCATATGTATTATGAGATATTTTGCAGGTCCGATAAAACCACAAACATTTGGCCTGGTGGATATGAGGGGAGGTGTATTTGAATTGATGAAATAAAAGAACGAATTACGAATTATTTTAACTTGATTTTTATCATTTGCCAGTCCCCATAATTGAAACCAGTCTAACCAAGTTTTGCCTACTTGTTGTCTTTAAGGGGCTTTTCTTACTTAATAGCCATTAATGATTGGTAATTAGGAAATAATTTGAATGCAAATAGATTATTCTACACTGCCTCCCAATGCTTGAAAACAATTAGTTCTCTTAAATAGCTTAGAAATTATCCAGGCAGCCTTGATGATACTATTAATTTGTTTCTTAAAAACATTCTGTATAAGAAGTACAGGGAACTTCAGCTGTACCTGAATTCTTTACCTAAATTGGCACATATTTCTAAGTAATGGACTCCAAGTTTATGACTTATTACTGGGACTGTTTAACAGTCAAAACAAGAAAAAAAATGTGTCCTGGAAGAGAATTCAGAAAGTGCCTCATTCTGTAACTAGGTGCCTTGGGAAAAACCTTAAGCCTACTAACTTTGTCAACCTTCCTTATAATTTCCTGTGATGGTGACCTCAGATTGGAAGGTGAAGAAACCTAGGAAAGAAAAATGCATTTGGAAATTAAAATCTGGATGAGAAAAAATAACAGAAGGGTCTGGATGGGAGCAATTGCAGTGGCAAGAGAAGGTAGGAAGAGTGGAAATATACAAGGATCAAAGGTTGGGCAGTAATAGGAAGATTGCAGAAAGGAGGGAGGAAGAATTTGATGAGACATCATGTGTGGGCTTTGAAACATGAGTAATGGAAGATGATTCCATGATTTGGAACTGACTCCATTATTTGCCAAATCCTTGTCAATCACTACAGGGGGGACTAGAGAAAAAATAAAGATTGTTCAGCCTTAATTTATCACCCCCTTGAGAAAAAACAGCACATTTTATAGCAATGAAAAGTTAACTTTGTTAATTGTGCAGACAAAAGCTGGTATATCAATGGACTAATATTTTGATTTGTGTATGAATAAAGAACCAGAAAAAGAAACACACTCAAAGACTGGCATTTCTAAAGCTATGCAGACTTTCTATTTGCTTCATTCTGGAGAGATGACTTAATTATCAGGGTTCATGGGTGGAATCATGCTCTCCCCCAGGTTAGGAAGCTAGCTGTAGAAACTAGCATTCCTCTTCCCCAAGGTGAGTCATACAAACCACAACCCATTTTTCCCTAAAGCCAGCCATGAAACTTAAAAATATTATGCTAACTTTCACCTCCCCATCTTTCTTTGTCTTTCTTTGTCTACTGCCCATAAAGAAATTATCTGAACTACCTTGTGTGACTATAAGTCCTAAGACCCCCATTCCAGAGGTGGACTAGCCCCACATCCAGGAAAGAACGCTGCTCAGAGAGGCCAACCTAGATGGAGAGGCCTTGCTGGGTTTCCTCACTTAGACGATTAGCATGACATCATGCCCTCTTGTCCAATCATATTCCTACGTGGCTGTCCATACTTTGTTGAACTTAGGCATAAAATATTTCTCCTGTATCTTTTGGTCTTTATTCTGAAAGCTCTTTGGTGTCACATAAACTATGATCAAAACTACGGATGCTTTCCTTTTATTATTAATTTGTCTTTTTTCAGTGATTTTTCAATAAACCTTCAGAGGACAAAGGAGAAGTTTTTCTCTTAGACCCTGAAACTCCTATCTCCCTGTTTCCTTAAGGGATTTCTACTTGATATTCTAGGGCTAATACCAATACTATTAGGATTTTATCTCTGCAAGTTTCCCTACCATCTAAACATAATTGAATGACCTCTCATCACCTTTTCCCTGGCACTTACGGTAACTCAGTTAATAACATTTATCACATGTATCTTACTATATTTAGTCTCTTTCAACTTTTTTGAATAAGTAATACATTTACATGATTTAAATATTTAAATGTCCATCTCCTTCTCACTCCTACTTAACGTCTGAGTAGACCCAACCTTGCCGTGCTACTTGCAAATAGTCATTATAATTACTTTGAGAATATGTTATTATAACACTCCTTTATAAACAAACAAGCAAATTCATATTTTTATTCCTTTTCTTCCCCCATCAGACTAGAAGATACTGCACACACTGTTCTGCTCCTTATCCCATCATGTAATATCAAAAGTATATAGTTCCATGACAATGTGTAGAAAGAGATGGTGGTATTAGATGCTCTCTGTACTTTACACAATATTGAACCTGATGCATCAGGGTTGCCTCTGGGCTTTCTGTTCTATTTAGGTTTATTCAGACATTATTATTATATTGTTTTCATTATTAATGCTTTGCATTATATTTTACTATCTGGTAAGGTTGGCTCTTATCTTACACTATTTCTCTCCTTTTTCTGTGATTCCTTAAAATTCTAAAACTTTAAATCAGTTAACTAGTTTAAAAAATATCCTAATGGCATTTTCCTGGAATCACATTAATGTTATAAATAAACTCATGAAGACCTGATACAGTTTTATAACATTGCACCTGCCGAGGTGAGGACGAGGTGTAGCTTCACATTATTTCAAGTGTCTTTGGTGCTTCTTGTCCAGATATTCATTCAATATAGTCCTAAGAATGGTAATCTTTTTTATTGCAGTTAAAAATACCATCTATTTTAAATTATAACGTTTAACTGAATGATAATTGTACAGATATGAGCTACTGATTTATTCTAATAACTTTTGTATTCAAACTTATCAGTTCAGTTCATGTAGGTTTACTCTCATGGAAATTTCAGAAGCCTGGAGTCTAACACCTCCATAACAAAGATGAATATTAATGATGATACTAGTATTTTGACTACTGAGAAGGTGGCTGAAATTTTCCATCAAGCAAAAAGGCTGGATTTCGATACTAAAATGGACATAGAATTTGTCACGTTAAATAAAAAAGTTTACTGTTTTGAAATCAAGTATTGCTGAAATCTGTCAAAATTCTTTTTTAGCATATACAAATATTCTTGTGATTTCTTTTTCTTAGGTCTAATAATATAATCTAAAAATCTTTTGGAAACTTTACTTATTTTATGGACAAGTTTAAACGGCACTAGAATTATCTATTTTAAAAGGTTTTGGTAGAATTCAAAATTGAATCATTCTGGCTTGGGATGTTTGAGACACTAGCTTCTTGATAGGTTTTCTTGCCTTCTATAGAAATCTTCTGTGGAAATATTCTACTTGTAATCTGAGACCTGTGTCCATTTAAGTATTCACATAATTTGTAAACAACTGAAAAGAGTTGGCTCATGATTGTTTTCTGAAACCTCTTTTATTCTTGAATTAGAATCATTTATTCTTCTAAGTTTTGTATTTGGCTGTTTCTAATTTATATTTTTAATTGATATATTTCATGCTATACATTTTTCTTTGGGTATGGCCTTTGGCTATGTCATAGCTTCTGGCAGGTACTGTTTGCATTATTGATATTTTGCCCATCTTCTGCACATATAGCTTGAATTTCTTCTTTCATCCAAGAGTTGTTCAAAGGAGAATATTTAAATTTTCTAAAAGTTAAATTTTTAATATTTTGCTACAGATGTTTAGTTTCATCATGTTATGTTTAGAGAAGGTTGTTGGTGTGAACAATCTATTTGTTATTTGTGTCCTTCAAAATTTCCTATGTTGTGGCTGTCACTTCCAATGTGATGATATTTGGAGGTGGAGCCTTAGGGAGGTGAGATGAGTACTGGAAGGTGAGTTGCTCATGACAGAATCCGGGCCTTTATAAGAAGCAAACAGCTTATTTGGGCACCAGTGCTATCTCTCTCTCTTTCTCTCTCTTCCATGTGAGGACATAGCAAGAAGACAGCCATCTACAAACCAGGAAGAGAGAGCTCACCAGGAGCTGAATCAGACAGCACCTTCTGCAACTCCAGAACCATAAGAAATAAGCATTTACATTTGACCCAACCAGTCGGTGGTACAGTGGTTTAGCAGGCCGAGAGGACTAACAGAGTGGTCTTCTATATTTTTTGAAATGTGTTACGATTTTCTATCTGGCATAATTTATAGTTAAAATTTTATAATGGTTCCATAGGAAACTGAATGTGTATTCTTTATTCCAGAATACATACTTTAATGCATGAATCATAGCAACTTAATTATTCATATGATATAATCTTCTATACCAAAACTTGTCTAGTTGATCTGGCAAGTACAGAGAGAAGTAAATTAAAATTTCTCACTTCCTCTGTATTTCTGTCTCTTTTTATATATCTTTTGTTATCTAACTTAAGAGATTTGCTGCTGTGCTATTCTTATTCATTTTAATAATCTATTTATATATTCTTTTTTTTTCCTTTTACAAGACAGTCAAATCACCAATGGATAATAAAATGTTCTTTCTTTCTATGATTTACTTATGATTCTTTCCATTTGTCTTTCACTAGCTTTTTCTTAGAAGTTTTTAGGACTTTAAAGGGAATAGCTATTATTTCCCATTACTAGGAATCATACATATTACATTTGTTCGTAGGTGTCCTGCATCAGATTCTAGAATTTTTATTCTTTCCCTAGTTTGATAAAAAGTTTTATTTTTTAGCAAGAATAGCTTTTAAATTTTATTAGACTTTTTTCTGCTTTTATTGATCGAATTGTACATTTTTCTGCTTTAAGGTGTATCTCTCTACTTATTGATAGACAGATCCATAGATAGACATGTAGGTAGATATCTTTTTTTTTTTGAGACAGAGTCTTGCTATGTTGCCCTCAGTAGAGGGTTGTGTCCTCGCAGCTCACAACAACCTCAAACTCTTGGGCTTGAGCAATCCTCTTGCCTCAGCCTCCTGTGTAACTGGGACTATAGGCACCTGGCACAACACCTGGCTACTTTTTCTGTTTTTAGTAGACATGGGGTCTTGCTTTTGCTCGAGTTGGTCTTGAACTCGTGAGCTCCATTAATCCACCTGCCTCAGCCTCCCAAAGTGCTGGGATTACAGATTTGAGACACCGCGCCTGGCCTACCTTCACTATTGCATTCTGAATTTCTTTTCTTATGAACTTTCCCCATCCTTCTCTCACCCCTCCAACAGACATTTTTATTAATTTATTGGAATTTTTTATTGTGTTTTTTCTCATTCCATTTTTTTCTTCATGAATTTCTATTTTTGGATTTTTTCTTTTTCTTATAGAGAAGATCTTTAATATGTATCTTATAAAAGGATATGTAAGAAGTCATTGTATATCTAAGAATGCCTTTAGTAATATTTTGGTTATGTATAGAATTTTAACTTAAAAAATAATTCTCCATCATTATTCAGGTGGTCCCCTCACCCTAGCCCCTACTCCCCATGACACCTGCCAGGTTTATGATGAAACTTCTTATGCCTGCTTTAGGCTCATTTCTTTGCAAGTACATTTTTTTATCTTTTAAATATGGAAAGTTTTCAGAGATGTTATTTCTAAGTACTGTAATTTTCTCTGTGCTAAATTGATATTCTGATATTATTTAATGCATGCATTTTTGTAAGCCTTTTCTAATTGAAATTTTATCTTCAGAGTTTTGTTCTCATTCTGTCTTAATCATGCCAGATAGCTTTCTATGCTCTCAGGTTCTCAAATGCCATCTATTCCTTAATAAAATCTGCAGTGGGCTGAATGTTTATATCCCCCTAAATTCGTATGTTGAACTCCTAGCACCCAAGGTGATAACATTAGGAGGTGAGGCCTTTGGGAAGTGATTGTGACCTGACATCAATGCTCGTATCGGTGAGATTAGGGACCTTAAAAACAGACTGCAGAGAGGTTTCTAATCCATTCTGCCATGTGAGAACACAGCAAACGAGTTAGCCATCTAGCAATTGGGAAATGGGTCCTCATCAGACACGGAACCTGCTGGTATCTCGATCTTCAACTTCCCAGGCCACAGAACTGTGAGAAAGAAATCTCTGCTGGTTATAAGCCACCCAGCCTATGGTATTTTGTTATAGTAAACAGAGCAGACTAAAACAATATCCCTAGGTCTTTCCCCTAAACTTCAAGCTCATATTTCAATAACCTATCCAAAATAATAATAATAATAATAATAATAATAGAAAGCAACGTATTAACACTCATTGAAAATGGAGTATGTGCCAATCAATCTGTATTACTAATGTTTTACAAGAATTCCATGATTTAATCATTACCACATCCCTGCTATTATTTCTGCTTTACACAGGAAGTGCTAAAATCCCCAGAGAAATTAAGTAACTTGTCCCAGGGCAAAGCTAATAAATGGGAGAGCCAGATCTCAGGCCAGGTCTGACTTCACAGGCCTGGTCTCCCTCACATGCTATGCTGCTTCTCTTCTGATTTTCAATTGCATGACCACAGTCCCTTATATTCTCTAATCCATCATCTTTGCCCCCAAATGATTTTTCTCTTAATTTGCCTCTCTCTAACCAAGATAGTCAAGGTACTTTGAAGTTACATCATCTGGATTTGGACTCTGGCTCCAGCACTGGCAAATTATGTAACTCTAGGAAAGTGACTTATATGGGGCATGCACATTGGTTTCTTTTCAATAAAATGAGAATAATGATGTTATCTCATTCATAGAGTTATTGCAAAGATCAAACGTGAGGATACGTGTAGAGCAATTAGACATAAAATAAAAATTCAAAAATACTATTATCCATTTGATTGTCCTTCTGTTCTCTTACTGTGAGTATGCAATCAAAGAGGCATAATGATGTGACAGTCTAATGAGCTTTCCAAACCAAACTTTGCTTAATCCTTCGGCCAGTTCTCCAGTGAGGACACGCAATGTCTCTTCTGTTTCTGTCAGAGCCTCCTCATGGCTTCCTTTGTTCCTGCTCACAACCCCTGTCATTCCATTCTCTACCCTGCAGCAAGAGTCGTCTTCAGAAAGGAGAAATCTCATCAGATAACTATCATGCTTAACTCCTTAGCTTCCCAAGATGATGTCCCAAATGCCCAGTGTGGCTACAAAGTCCTGAATGATCTGCGTCCTGCCTGCTTCTCCAATTTCACCCCCAGACCCCCTCCTCTTCTCCTGTTCCCCTCAGGTTTCTCATTGTTCATTGTTCTCAGGCATATTCTTACCCCTGCCCACTCCTCTGCCTTAGGACATGCTGTCCCTCTGTCTGCCATAGTTTTCCCTCCCCATTGTTACCGCTTTCCACCAGCTTTTAGGTCTAAAGTCCTTCTCTGTAGTGTGATTCCTGATAACTGAGGTCTAACTTGAGTATTCCCTCAGGTGTTCCCATAATACTGCGGACCCCTCTTGTGATGACATGTACACACTGCTTTAAAATTCCTCACCAGGCTGGGAGCAAGGGCTCATGCCTGTAATCCTAGCACTCTGGGAGGCTGAGGCAGACAAATTGCTTGAAGTCAGGAGTTCAAGAGCAGCCTTAGGAAGAGCAAGAACTCTTACTAAAAACAGAATAATTAGCCCAATGTTGTGGGGCGCTCCCATAGTCCCAGCAACTCAGGAGGCTGAGGCAGGAGGATCATGTGAGTCCAGGAGTTTAAGGTTGCATTGAGCTAAGATGACACCACTGCCCTCTACCCAGGTACATAGGGTGCAGAGCAGACTCTGTCTATAAAAATAAAAAACAAAACAACTTCCTCATGGGCTTGTCTGTATTCCTCCAGGGGATTATGATGTCAGTGAGAGAGGAGGCCATGTCTGTCTGGCTTATCACTGTATTCTAACCTCAAGCACCATTCCTGGAGGGAAATG
Source organism: Perodicticus potto (assembly GCA_963574655.1). Taxonomy (NCBI): domain Eukaryota; kingdom Metazoa; phylum Chordata; class Mammalia; order Primates; family Lorisidae; genus Perodicticus; species Perodicticus potto. The sequence continues at coordinate 65,020 of CAUYRH010007169.1, forward strand.
TGAACACAAGGAATAGATCTTGAAGGAGGGAAGGAATGATAAGCCTTAGAAAGGAAGAGAATTGCTCTATTCTGACACAGATGAAGATTAGCTTGTTGTTTGTTTGTTTGTTTGTTTGTTTCCTAAAGGAATGTGGAAACTACTTGGAAGGGGATACTCATATGATTTAGTAATTTTTAATTCTGTGCTAACTATTCTAAAATCTGTAGACAAATTATCACATTTCATTCTTACAAAGCTCCTGTAAGATAGGGACTGTTATTGTCACTGTATTAAATATAAGGAAATTGAGGAAAGACAATTAAAGTTAGGTAGGCACTCAAAGTCAACCAAATTACAGGGGCAGGATCTGTTCCAAGGCAGACGGAAGCTTGCAGCTCCAGTCTTAACAGTGCACTACAGAAGGCAAGGTGATCGGGGTGTCATTATGCTGAGAGTTCCTGAGAGGCCAGACGACATCTTACTCATTTCCAATTTGTTCATGTCACAAATTATTTTATCTGTCTCAACCTTATGGCCTTAAGGTAACACCAAATGAATAAAAATTGGGGTTCTCTAAATTCTGCCTGTGCTCAGTATTTTGCTATCACGTTTCTTCAGACACTCTCTGCAAAGGCCCTGGATGAACACTTGGCTCCAGGTCATCCCTCCTGATTTAAACTGACTTGCATTTGTTCTTAATAAGTTGTCAACAGGATAAATTCTCTAGTAGTTGTGAAATGCTTTCATTCCTAGCTATGTAAATATTCAACTTATTGAGAGAGATTACTGGCAACATCTGCAATGCTTCACATACAGTAGACCATGAATATTGAGTGGAAATATTAAACATCCAGAAGGTAAAGACAGAGAAGCAACATGCATAAAATGGTAGTACTAAAGCTTTTCATTAATATCATCCTCTGCACTAAACTATGCCTCTGTGCTATGACTTAATATCAAAAAAAGCATGTTGCATAAAAGATGAAAGACTCCTTAGAGACGTTAAACAATAATAAATTCAAATATTTGATGTAGACTGAAAACTGGCACATGACTTTTTTGAGGGTATCTGGCCTTCTTTCATCTTGTATGTCATTCTTTTAGTTATAATTTTGCACTTCCATTTCCTCTGGAATCTCTGATTTCTCATACCTACTATTTGGCAGGTTATTTTTCTATGTTTCATTTTGACATGTGATTGATTTGTAAATTCAAGGGCAAGTAAAGGAGTTTGCATCTTTACCAGCTTCTAGACACTTTTGAATTTTGGCTTTATGTACTGCAGTTAATTGCTGCCTTGTGTCGAATGGTTTTCTCATATCTACTGGCATTAATTTATTTAAAAAAATTGATATTTAACAAGGTAGACTTCACAAGTTAAATAGATGCCAATTAACCCAAAATCTGAACTGACTTTTAAATGGAAGTCAGTCCTATCAAAATAGCGTTCTCTACAGATTTAGTAGATAGCTGTCAACACGATGGAGTCGAAGCATCAATTTTAAGCAATTTATTTTTTAAGTTTATGATATTAGTTTGATTGTGATTATATATGCCAAAGTTATATAATTTTGTGTCAGTTACTAAGGAGCTAGATGAATTTGTATAGTATTACATTTTAATCATCTTTATAATTAACATTTAATTTATATCCTTTCTCTTTCCCTTTCCATCTACAGAGTGTACTTCTTTGAGCTTCTCACACAGGATTTAAGCAATTTTTCTGCCAATTAAATGACATTTTATTTTTTTAAGTGAATTGACTCCTGGGGAAATGGGCTGTGGAGATGAAAGCCCTGTTTATTAATAGAAGAGCTTCCTCCCACACACAGACTCATGAAGCCACCTCACTATTTCTCCCTCCCTGGTCCATACTCTTGCCGGGAAAAGGGCTGAGATTTCAAAGCCTGGTTTTAAGACGTTGAGGATGCTAATAATGGGGACTTGCTTTCTGACATTTCTAGTGACAATCTTACCCACTTGGACCCACTCCACCAAGCCAGTGTCTAGAACTATCTGCACAGCAGTGGAGAGAAATAGTTAAAGTTTTTTTTTTTTGATAATTTTATTAAATCATAATTGTGTACATTGGTGCAATCATAGGGCAGAATGTGCTTCATATACAATCAGAAACTATTTGTATTAAAAATAAACCTAGATATTGTGAATACTCCATCTGAATATGGGTAACGCATATTCGATGCCCTCTCACTCTTACAGTCCTCATCTCCTTGATTCATTTGTGCTCATTTCTCTTTTCAGTTAATTTGGAATCATTCCGTTTGAACAATAACCCTATAGTGACTTTATTACTTCTAATTATACTATCTTAATGTACAAATTTAATCTTTTTTGGCTTCTATCAATAAAGAGAAAAAATTGTGACCAAAAGTTAGTGTTAAATGGTTAGTTTATATGAAATATGGACCAGATAAAAGACCAGAAAAATGTAACATATTTATATCCTCTGCATAATATCTGAGGTCAGATAATTAATCTCACAAACACATCCTAGAAAAAGTGCCACATACCTCATTGGTGAGTAACACTATAGTCACGGAATGGCCCAGGGGAGTACTTCAAAGGTGACCATAGTGGTATTCAGCAAGAAGGTATGTAGCACTTTGTCTAGGAGTTCATGAACTTAACTTTCAGACCTCATATGATGATAGCTCTGATGACCATTCCAGAAAAAGAGTTCCAAAATTGCTTTGAAGGGTTGACTAGGCACCGGTTTGGGTTCTTAGCTTCCCCAGGGGAGTACTTCAAAGGTGACCATAGTGACATTCAGCAATGAGCTATGTAGTACTTATTCTATTTTTTAATTTATTTTTTTATTTTTTTTTTATTTTTATTAAATCATAATTGTGTACATTGGTGCAATCATGGGGCACAATGTACAGACTTCATATACAATCTGAAATATTTTCATTGAACTATTTAACATAGCCTTCATGGCCTTTTAATCACTATATGAAGATATTTATATTCTACATTTAGTAATTTTCACTTGTACCCTTGTAAGGTGCACCGTAAGTGTGATCCCACCAATCACCCTCCCTCCACCCATCCTCCCCCCTTCCCTCCCCTCCCTTGCCTCCCTCCCCAAGAATCTCAATTTCAATAAAGTTAAATAAATTCTGTCAGGAAAAGTCTATGTTTAGAGAAAAAAATCACCAGTGAATTTCTCTTTAGATGTATTATCCCTTCAGCTTTAGAGAGTCCCTCAAATGCTTTATTCTCTAACTGATTCTCTTGTGAAATAAGAAAAGCTGAAGGTTTAGCAAAATCTGCAAAGGAGCACATAAAAAAAAAAAGCATATAAACTTCAAAATTGCAGGCCACCATGGTGGCTCACACCTGTAATCCCAGCACTTGGGGAAGCTGAGGTGGTAAGATCACTTGAGGCCAGGAGATTGAGATAAGCCTGGGCAACACAGAGAAACTCCATTTCTACAAAATAATTTAAAAATTAGCCAGGTGTGGTGGTGTACACTGTAGTTGCAGCCACTCAGAAGGCTGAGTCATAAGAATCACTTGAGCCCAAGAATTGAAGATTGCAGTGTGTTGTGGATTACATCATTGCACTCTAGCCCTTTCTTAAGAAAATCAAGAAAGCAAAGAAAAGAAAAGGAAGAAGAGAAAGAGCAGAGAGAGAGGGAGGGACGAAGGAAGTAAGCCAACAAGCTTCTGTGTGCCATTTTTTTAAAAATTCACTCATTCACATACTCAACTAATCAAATATTTATTGGCTGCCTTGTTTGATAGCCTACTAAGAATTTTGGTAATATGGATAATATGTCAGAGTTCTTCACCTGTTTTCTTACTCTTTGTTGTGACCACAGGTGATTTTATCTGCTTCATGGCTTCATTTATCATACTGATGACTTTTGTTTCTTCATAAGGGCTTGTTCTTAAACTGGAAAGGTTTAAGAAAAGCATTGTCTGATTTTATTTCTTCTTTCAAAAGAGACAAAAGAACAGAGAAAAAAGGTGTGCTACTACTACTACGAATGCAGACTACTCTGACTCAAGGTCCACCTAGACCCTGGGGAGGTTTTGTTGCCTGGGGAAAGCTAGCGAAGCCCATTCTACTCCCACTGGACAAGAAGAACTCTATAGCTAATCTACCACAGTATTCCAGCTAAAGCATACCTTAAAAAGTATAGAAAGTTTCAAATTAACATCTAAATTTTACAGTGTAGCAGTTAAGCAACAAATAACCTCAGAGAGCTCATCTCAAAAATGAAATAATAGAACTATTGCTCAGACATCTGAAAAGTAAAGCCCTGCCCCACTCTAAGGCTCAGGCTGACACATAAGGTGGCGGTGGCTCCTTGGCAGCACCTGTCACAGTAGCATCTTCATACAGGGCTAACGGTACTGAAAAGTGACATAAATCAGGACAGTGGAGGAGTTCCTGCCGTTGATGTATTTGTAGCAGTTCCAAACACACCTAATCAAGTAACCCTTAAAAATCAAGATAATGCTAATGAACAGAAGAATAATAAGGACCAAACAGGTATGATTCATGGACATGAGATTGTCTTTGTAGGGAAAATTAGGAGGCAGCTTCCCTATGTATGTATTCTTGAATGGAATTTGGATAAACAAGCACAGTGACTGCAACCAAGGTGTTCAGGACAAAATCAAAGATCTGGTAACAGAAGAATGGGTTAGTCTAGGCAACATGTTGCTTATATGCTCCATAAGTAGACATTGCACATACTAGGATCATGAGAAAAGAAATTGTAATAGCAATGCACATGTTGGCATCATCCATGAACTCAAAGTCACATCCTAGTTCAGAACCTGAAATGCTGATCTGGGTTAGCCAGGGTGCTCAATAAAATCAGCAGTACCATGGCATTGATGATCAGGTACCACACGCCAAGCAGGATGGTGCCAGTGCAGATATGGCAGCATAGGCAGTAGTTGTTGGAGTAGAACGTTGTCCAGGGCGCAACCATCTTCATAGCTCCAGCTGCAGGCGAGTGTCACTGTTAACGAACCCACCAAGGGGGTTCACTGTTGCTTGCTGCACAGGAAACCAATTCTGAGACAATGAGGATTATCAAAGAAGAAAGGATTTATTTTAGAGGATTTGTTAACTGGGAAGGGGAGGCACAGGTTACCTCAAATCCACCTCTCAGATTAGCAGGGTTACGAGGTTTTTATGTAGGTGAAAATCAATAATGCATAGTGGGAATATACTCCTTGTATGTTTGCAGGGCACGTAAGTGCAGTGGGGAATCATGCCAGTTCATACATCCCATGAACAGAAAATGATGGGCAAATCCCTCCCCATGGTGGGAATTTTAGTATTATAATGAGGTAGGGATTATTATTGTTCATTCTTGCAGCCTTGTGCGCAGGCTCAGTGGCTCTTGGTCAAAATCAGTGGTGGCATATCTGGACTTTCTCTGGACCTTCTGGTAGTATAAAGCTCTGTAGTTATCTCAGGGATGCAGGGAGGTTCTGCTATTTCCTGGGACAAACTCAAAGAAATTTTATCAGTGTACAAAAAATTACAAAGTTCTGTCCAGCAATTTGTCCTGAGGTGTCTCTGTCTCTTCTCTGCTTTTTCTAAGACTGCTGTTGCTAGGCCGCTGGAGCTGAGATAACTCTTACTGTTTCATCCCTGTTCATTCAAGGCTGCTCAGCTGCCTGCTAATGTGAACATCAAAAACTCTTTTTGAATATGAGGGCGCTAAGACACTAGAGATTTGTAAAACCGGTCATGTCACAAAAGCACGTCCAGGTTCACAAGTGCACGTCCAAGTTTTTAGGAGTGTTGACCATGTCGCCCCGTTGTCGCTCTGACTCGGGCCTACTCGCCTGCCCCCTGCCCTCCTCATTCCACCTTTCCTTGAGTGCTCTGAGTGGCAGCAGCATGGGTGGGGCATACTGATGACTTTTAAACCTGTATTTCTTCTTATTTGAACAGATACTCATTCATTTATTGTTTATTCATTCAACAAATATTGATAGAGTGACTAAAGTGTGCTTATCAGTATTCTAGATTCTACGGATTCAACAGTTAGTAAGATTCAGTTTTTATGGAACTTATTTTCTAGTGTGGGACACATAAAATGTACAAATATGTCTTTTAATAATAACAAGGAAGAAAATGAAGTGAGGGGATGAAATGAGATGGAGGCATGGGAGGTATATATAATATGGTCATGAGGAGGAGACAGTAGAGCAGAGTCCTAAATTAAGTGAGGGAACAAGCCATAAGAAGGACTGTTAGAAGAGTAATAAATGTTAGAAATACTTAAAAGTACTTAAAAATCATTTGACTAACCTGTTTTTGTTAAGCATATCAGAAGTAGTTACAATTTCTAAACTTAGTGTGTTTGGGAAAATCATGAAGACTATAGCAGGCAAGAACGTGTAAGCAGAGACGTATACCTTAGTAAGATGAGGAATGGATCATACAGCATCATGTTAAGCCTCAGTAAGGAATTAGAAATTTATTTTTATTTCTTTTTCAGTTGGATTTTTTTTTTTTTTTTTTTTTTGTGTGTGTGTCTCCCACCCTTCCTCCTTTGGTTGAGTCAGATGCTCAAAAAATTCAGATTCAGATCTTGGAACTTAACTTTTTTCATGTACTGCAGTGTTTCTTACATCGTTTAATTTAGTGAGTGGCAGTACCAGCTACCCCGCTGACTAATCCAGAAACGCAAGCATCATCATCCTTGATGTCCCACCTTCCCTCTCCTATGGTCAGTTGCCTTTTTGCCAGTTCTGGCTTTTTTGGTTTAACTTCATCCTTTTGGCTATCACTCTACTTTATGCCTTCATTGTCCTGAAGTAGTCTCTGATTGATCGTTGTCTTTATTCTTAACATCTACATTTCACTGTGCAAAGCTATATACGTATTACTGGTTACAGTTTACTGTTAAATGGATCTCTGTTTCTTTAAGTTCAATGTTTCCTTTTGCTTGTGAGTCTTCTTATTTATTATCCTTTTCTCTCAATTTGGAACATCCCCTTCCAAAACTGGCCAGCTTCTACTCATCCTTCAATTGCAACTTAAAACTCCCATGTTTCAGGAAAGATTTCCTAGCACTCTTGAATGAATTACGGGCTGCTTGTCTATGATTCCCTTATCATAATTGAATTACTTATTTTAATTAAATTACTTGTTTTCATTCCATTGCCCTCCCTTCAGATCCCGTTCTCCAACACAATACCTGTGAGAATGTTAATTTTATGAGAAATTGTTTTTATAACTTTTATTTAGTCTGTGTTCTTGGTTCCAGGAATGTTCCTAACATATGATAGGTGCTCAATACATATTTATTGCACTTTTTTTTTTTTACTCTCAAAAGAGTTACATCATACTAATAACACTTTTTTTTTCTTTTTTTGATTTACACAATTACCAGTGTATGTACTAATAACAAACACATGTATGGTATTTCACTTTCTAATTATTGTTTCCAGAATCATCTGAAGTGAGTGATGAGAGGATAAAAACTTCAAATACATAAATATGGTTAATAAATGTTGGCTTTGTCCAAGAAGTACTTAAAAATCATTTGACTCACTTGTTTTTGTGAAGCATATCAGAAGTAGCAATTTCTAAAAACGAAAAAGCTTTTTGTTTTTTAGTTACTTCACATTTAAAATATGGCCATAAAACTAAAACTGTAAGCAGGCAGCCAAACACTGGTAAGAGACTGTAGGCCAGAATGTTCAAGTAGTTCCTATAAGGTAGAGGTTCCTTGGTAGTAGAAGTATTTAAAGGTGTTTGTTTCAGTACTTAGGGTAGCTATCAACTACTGTGAAATTATTGTACGAGATGCAGTTGTAGGCTTTATATTAGTTTTGCTGTATATTGGTTTGTTCATTAGTTAATTAATGGTATTTTAAATTTGTCATCAGTGTGCAGATTGCCTAGGGAAAAAGTTATATTGAATTTGAGAAAATAAACCTTAGATTGTGACCTATTAACAACTTGGTTTCAAGTGGAAGGTATGATGGGAAAACAGGAGGGCCATCTAGTTCAGAGTAATAGAAGGAGATTTCAGTGGAGACTTCAAAGAGAAGTTTGAAACACTTTTTTTAAAAATATTTTTTTGAAAAATATTTTTTCACATTTAAAAAAAAGAAACCTAGAAGAGAAAGTATGAAACGCAAAGTTAAAACCCTTTGTTCTCACTTCAGTTTACCACTATGATGAACTTGCGTATTCTTTTTAAAAATTTTATGGTTTTTTCTTAATTTCCAATTAATATGAAGACATATAATTAGGCCACATTTGCTTGCAATGTGAGGCAAAGTCTAAGTTATAGTCATGTTTCCCATGTAGAAAGTATGCCATAATCCAGCACATTGTTCTGCTAGGAAGGAAGGAACCTGCTGACCTGTAGGTCTCCCCCACCTTGGACTGAGTTTTTTCCCCATGTGAGCATGTTGGTGTTAATCTACAAGTTTCAAATTAGTATTGAGTACATGTGATACCTGTCTAAGTTGTGTAATCTTACATATTTTCTACATAGGGAGCCATTTTTTTGTTGTTTGTTTGTTTGTTTTGAGACAGAGTCTCTCTCTGTCACCTTGGGTAGAGTGTCATATAGCTCATAGCAACTTCAGTCTCTTTTTGGGCTCAGCGATCTTCTTGCCTCAGCCTCTCATGTACCTGGAACTACAACGCCACAACGCCCCGCTAAGTTTTCTATTTTAGTAGAGATAGGGTCTCCTTCTTGCTCAGGGTGGTCTTGAACTCCTCCTGAGCTCAAGCAATCCACCCACCTTAGCTTATAAGAGTACTGTGATTACAGGTGTGAGCCACAGAGGAATATTTACTATTTTCTGTTACTTGCTGCTTTCGCTCATTCTTTTTGGATGTTTTCTACATCAGTATAGAATCTCTTTCATTTCTTTCTTTCTTTTTTTTTTTTTTTTTTTTTTTTGAGACAGAGCCTTAAGCTGTCACCCTGGATAGAGTGCTGTGGCATCACAGCTCACAGCAACCTCCAGTTCCTGGGCTCAAGCGAGTCTCCTGCCTCCGCCTCCCAAGTAGCTGGGACTACAGGTGCCTGCCACAACGCCCGGCCATTTTTTTGGTTGCAGCCGTCATTGTTGTTTGGCAGGCCAGGCTGAATTTGAACCCACCAGCTCACGTGTACGTGGCTGGCGCCTTAGCCCATTGAGCCACAGGCGCCGAGCCTCTTTCATTTTCCTTAATGATTAGAGAATACTCCATTGAATACACATTTTTCTATAACAAACAGTGCAGCAGAGATCTTATTTATACATTATCTCTATGTATGTGTATATATATATGTTTATTTAGCTATAGTACTAGTGGTATAGAAGCTAGGTCAAGGGGATATATATTTTTAGTTATCTTGGGGAGTCACAGGTTCTCATCTAAAAGGCTTGTGTAGATTTACATAATTTATATTCCCGCTACCAATTTATGAATGTATCTCTTCTACTCCTTTCCCATACTTATTATTCAGCAACTTTCTAAATAATCATAGACCTTTACTACATGTATAAGAATAACACAGTAAATGGTGGGAATCACTACTCATTGAAAAATTGGCTAAAGGGTCATAAGCCCGCTGTTGTTTTATTCATAGTTTCAATGTTACAGTGTGCTGGTGCTTGAGGAAACTAATTTTAACTGGATTCAGGGTCACAATATCTACAAGAGGAAATATAGAAAACTAAAGAGGAATGAGTCTCCATTTCATACAAGATTTAGTTCCTGAAAAAAATCCTACTTTTAACATTTGACCACACCAATCTAAGTATTAATTATAACTTGTTACAGTTTACAAAATAATATGGTTTTGGTTATTCCTCACATAGATTTTTTTAAGCTATTTTATAGAGGAATGGAATTAAACTCAGAAAAATTAAGTTGCCTAAGATCACACCGATTTTGTTTGTTTGTTTGTTTTTTGAGACAGAGCCTCAAGCTGTTGCTCTGGGTAGAGTGTTGTGGCATCACAGCTCACAGCAACCTCCAACTCATAGGCTTAAGGGATTCTCTTGCCTCGACCTCCCAAGTAGCTGGGACCATAGGCACCCACCACAATGCCCGGCTGTTTTTCGGTTGTAGTTGTCCCAGGCTGGATTCAAACTCACCAGCTCTGGTGTATGTGTCTGGCGCCTTATCCACTTGAGCTTCAGGCACTGAGCCAGATCAGAAAGATTTTAATGGTGGAGCGTCTCTGTTTTGTTTTTTGTTTTAGAAACCATGTTGCATTTCTAGTCTATGGAAGGAAGTGTGTATCAAATCCTACTGTACGGTCTGCAAAATATGGATAACAGACGCTCAGTAAAAGTCTTTAATGAATTCTCTTTTGAGAAAAAAGATTTTGAAGGCTTTAATAGCATCAGTAGAATTTAAGAAGAATAAAAAGAGGCAGTAATGAGTAACTCAAAGAATACATGTGACCTTACTGTTTTGACTTTTACTATGGAAAGTCGTAAGCATATAAAAGTAGAAAGAATTATGAAGTGAATTTTTGTATACCCAGCTTTTGATAGTTGTCAACTCATCGACTATCCCATCCTTTTCATGATGGAAATTTACTCAACACAAAGTGACAGTTCTCTGAGTGCTGTAGCTTGGTGGTTAGAGTGCTGGCTTGCAAACCAGGGGTCATGACTTTGAACCTTACCTGGGCCTGATTTAAAAAAAAAAAAAGTGGCAACTCAAAAACTGTAAAAAGCAAAAATATTGAGATTTACTTATTTTATAATAAAGTAGCTGTTGAATGCCTGTTGTTGATAGGCACCATGTAAGGTGGGTTTTGTTTTGTTTTTCCTATTTATTTTGAAATAATTGTAGGCTCATAGGAAGTTGAGTACAGAGAAAGGTCCCAGGGACCCTTCATCCAGCTTCCCACAATGGTAACATTTTCTATAGTTACCTAGTACAATATAATTTTGTAGTTATAATTAGCACAATGTCAAAGCCTTAAGTATTAACATTGATACAATCTGTAAATCTTATGCAAGTATCATCAGTTTTTACATACTCTCATTTGTGTGTGTGTGTGTTATACATATCCACATGAATATGAGTTGTTTTTCGCATATATAGATTCCTGTAACCACCCCTGTAATCAAAGCATTAAGTATTAAATATGATGTTAGTTGTGGGATTTCATAGATGTTCTATTTCATGTTAGGAAGTTTCTCTATTAATAGCTTGCTGAGAGATTTTATCAGGAATGAAAGTTGAATTTTTTAAAGGCTTTTTGTACATCTGTTGAAATAATTGTGTGACTTTTCTTCATTGGCCTGTTGATATGGTAAATTACAGAAAACAAGCAAATGAATACATTTTGAACAAACAAAATATTATGGATTACATTGAGTTTTAGAAGAATTGGTATGAATTTTTCTTTAAATTTATTGTTTTTTTAGTTCACTAAGGAAATCATCTACACCTGTACATTTCTTTATGAGAAGTTATGAAGTTTCTAATTCAGTATCTTTACTTATTAAAGGTATATTTAAATTCTTCTGTTTCTTTGTGTCTTTTCTAAGAATTTTTCCATTTCATCTGTAAGTTCTGTTACTATACATTTGATCATAATACTGTAAGATCTTTTTATTTTTCCTGTGAGTTCTGCATGCTTGTTCATGCTTTTATTTCTGATTTTAGTAATTTGAGTCTTTACTCTTTCCCTTTTCCTACAGTATAAAGCCTCTGATGTTGCTTCTCAGAATTCATAGACGTGGGTACTCACACAGTCACCTTGGGATGGCAGTGGCTTATCAGGACTATTTCCCTGATTTTTCTGTTAGATTAACTGCCTCTGTCAATTTCATGTGCAGCGATTAAGTTTCAGTAATTGTCTGATTGTTTATTGTTTTCATTAATGCAAAAATAGGGGATAAATTGTCCTACAGTCTTGAACCAGTTAAATCTGGGTCCCTTGGCAGGAATAGTTTTTGAGCCCAGTTTTTGAGATTTGTGGTCATCCCAAGAGGGCTCTTATTATTTATTTTATCTTATGTCTGTGTGTATCTCTAGTGAACTAGCTGACTTGGGGTTTAACTTGGTGCTGTCCTAGAGCTACCAGCCTTCTCTTAATTGTTCTCTACCAAAATCTTCAAAATACTCTGTTCTTGTGGCCCATTTGTCTTTAGTACAACTTTTCCACTGCTCTGAAGCTGGGAAAGGACAATGAGTGACCTGCTTCTCTTGGAGTGACATAAGCTGGGCACTGGCTAGGAACAGAATCCTCTGGTATACTTGGCTTGCCTTTCCCAGCATGGAATTTATGCCCTATGAGTAAGCAGAGAGGCAAGGATGATTGATTCTCAATATTCTTGACATTTTGTTACTTAATTAGAGTCTCACCCTGTAAGTGAGGGTTGGATGAAGGAAAGTTGTCTCTCACTCTTTGCCACACCACCCAAGAATTTAAAGTGTAACATATTTTTGGGAAGCATGAGAAATGTTAGTGGCCAGTGGCCTATCCCTCCCATATTCCTTGACTAGGATAGAGGTAGAGAGAGGAGGGATTACCATCTTCCTGGCCACACATGTCCAGAGTGGACCATTGGTCTGGGGAAAAAAAGAGAGAATGGGTTGTAGGCTATTCTGAAATTTTGCAGGCTTTCTTTAATAAATATTATTTTATTCATTGTACGTCTCTTAGATGAATTCCCTGAGACTTTAAATTCTTGCATTTTGTTTTTGTTTTATAGTCTTCAACCAGTAATAGTTATTTGCTTGGAGCAGGTCTGTGGAGCTCTTTTCTATACTTCATCACTTGACTGATGTTTTAGCATTGAACCAGCTTTTAATCTCTTGAGAATCCCATTTTGTCATTGTGTATAATTATTTTAAGATAATGTGTAATTCCATTTTGAGATAAATGCTCAATTCCATTAATATTATTGAGGATTTTTGCATCTTTGTTCATGAGGAATATATCAGTTTGTAGTTTTCTCTTTTGTACTAACTTTGGTTTAAGTGCCAGACTAATCCTGGTTTTATATAATGAGTTGAGAAGTTTTACATCTTCTACTATTTTCTTGAGGAAGTTTGAGTGGAATTTTTCTTAATTCTCATTTAAATATTTGTAGACATTGAAAATATCAGGCCTAGGAGATTTTGTTTCTTAGGAAGTTTGTTTTGAAACTATAGTTTTAATTCTTTTTTTTTTTTTTGACACAGAGCCTCAAGCTGTCACTCTGGGTAGAGTGCCATGGCATCATAGCTCACAGCAACCTCCAACTCCGGGGCTTAAGCTATTCTCTTGCCTCAGCCTCCCAAGTAGCTGGGACTACAGGTGCCTACAACAACGCCTGGCTATTTTTGGGTTGTAGTTGTCATTGTTACTTGGCAGGCCCGGGCTGGATCCGAACCTGCCAGCTCTGGTGTAAGTGGCTGGCGCTTTAGCCGCTTAGAGCTAAGCCCATAGTTTTAATTTTTTAAGTTATTCTGTGCCTATTAAGATGATCTGTTTCATAGTGAGTGAATTATAGTAGGTTTTTGCTTTCTGAGGAAATTAATTTGTTCCATCCAAATTGTCAGATTATTTGTGTTTATTTTTCCTGTTTTTTATCTTGTTAATGTTAGAATGTGTAGCATTATCTTCAGTTTCAATTCTGTAATTGGAGATTTCTGTCTTCTCTTTTTTTGTTAGTCTTATTAGAGGTTCGTTAATTTTATTGATCTCTTCAAAGAACTAGATTTTTATTTCACTGATTTTATCTGGTTTTTGTTTTCAAAAACTTACATTTCTGCTCTTACCTGTATTACTTTCTTCTTTTGGTTTATTGTGCTCTTTTTCTAAGTTTTTTTAATGTGAGCCTAGACTATCTATTGATTTGAGATCTTTCCTTCTTCTAATGGAAGCATTTAGCTTTACAAATTTTCCTGAGTGCTGCTTTGACCGTATTCTACACATTTTGGTATTGATGTCGAAGTTTCAGGTTCTTGGTCTTGGTGATTTGAAGAATAAATCCATGGACCACAGATCAGTGATAAGACAGAATTTATTTACAGAAAAGAATACAAAAACACTAAAGCTCCGGGTAGAGAGCGAGAACTCAAGTCGGGAGAGAAAAGCTCTCTCCATTTCCTCTCCCTGTTTTTTTCTCCATCTGGGTTCTTTGTCTAGGGGTATATATAGGCACATGGGTTCCTTGGCCAGCTAATGAATGGATACAGTCCATTCAAGGAATTGAGGCCTAGGAAACTTACATAAAATTGACCTAGGCATAGGAAATGGGGGTTTCGTATTCAGTCATATGTGCAAAGGGAAGGAGACACCAAGGCGCTGGTGTCTCCCCAGCAGTTGTTCGGCCCATTTGACCACTGGAGCCTTCCATGGGGGTTGGAGGCCCACCACCTGCCTATCCTCCAGCCCGCTGGTTCTTCAGCAGGCTTCCACCGCACCAACACTGCCAAGGTGGAGGTGGCAGGTCCTCCAGCTCAGCAGAGGAGGCGCCCCCTGTCCTGTATCAGTATTTTCAGTTTCCTTTTTAGTGTTTTTTAATCTCTGAGTTCACTTTTGTCCTGTAGATTATTTGTAAATAAATTTTTCTTCCTATCTTTCATTTGCTATTTTGATTTCATTATGCTCACCAAGCACACTATATGATTTAGTTATTTTTAATTTGTTATGGTTTGTTTTATGATCCAGGATATTAACTATCTTGTGAATGTTCCATGGTCGCTTGAAAAGAGTGCATATTCGGCTATTAGTCAGAAGAGTGTCCTAGAAATGTCATTTAGATCCTGCTAGTTAATAAATTGTTGAGTTCTTTTCTATCCCAGCTGTTATTTCTGGTCAGTAATTCTAGTAATTGTTGAGAGAGGTGTTGGCATCCCTAGTTAAATTAATATTTGTACATTTTCTATTTTCTAGTTTTTCTTCCAGTTCTATTAATTTTTGTTTCATGTAATTTTTCCAGCTATATGCTTTTCTTAATAAACATTATGTAATGTCCTTCTTTGTCCTTGGTAATATTACTTGTTCTCACAAGTAAAACAACTCTGTTCTGAGTTTCTTCGTGTTATTTCCTTTCTGGTTGGAGAACTTTCTGTGGGAAGTTTTAAAATTTTATCCGTTTATTTTCAAAAGGAGAAAAGCCATTATGTTTGAAGTAATGGCTTTTATTCTCTTTTATAGTTGGGTCATGAGTTTTTCCCACTACTTTGCAAGTCTCTAATTGGTTTGTTTATTTACTGTAATGCAATAACTGATATAATTAAGTTTGCCATTTACTACTTGATTGATTAGTTTATTGCATGTTTTCTCTTTGTTATGCTTTTCATTTCTCAGTTCTTTTTTCTTTTTTTCCCCCTCTTATAGATTATGTGAACATTTTGTAGAATTCCACTTTCATATATTGTCTTAGTGAATAGCTGTTTGGCTAGGTTTTGTTTTTTTTTTTTTTTTGGTTGCTTTTGGTACTACAATGTGCATTTATAAATTTTTATTGTATATTGTTAACATTTTGCCACTTTGAGTAAAACATAAAACCCTATCTACCTTTAGATATCTTTACCTTCCCCCTTTGCAATACAGTTAAAATTGTATATATTTCCCCATAATATAATACAGTTATCTTGGATTTTTTTTACACATACATTGAGCAGCACATAAGATAGTTATAAAACATAATTTAAGCTTGAAGAGAAGGATAAGCTATTATATTTACTTTCATTTCATTGCTTTTCTGTTCAGAGCTTCTTTATGTTATTACCTTTCTGGTTGGAGGACTTTGTATAGGCATTCTCTCAGGAATAATCTATTGATAATAAGTTGTCATATTATATTAAGAATGTCATTGTTAACTCTTCGTTCCTATAGAATATTTTCTATTGATACAGAATTTTTTTTTTTTTTTTATTGTTGGAGATTCATTGAGGGTACAAGAAACCAGGTTACACTGATTGCATTTGTTAGGTAAAGTCCCTCTTACAATCGTGCTTTGCCCCCAAAAGGTGTGTCACCCCCCCCTCCTTCCCTCTCTCTGCTCTTCCTATTCCCACCCTTCCCTCACCCCCACCGTGTCAATAATTGTCTTTAATTGTCTTCATGTCAAACTTGAGTACATGGGATTCACGCTTCTCCATTCTTGTGATGCTTTACTAAGAATAATGTGTTCCACTTCCATCCAGGTTAATACAAAGGCTGTAAAGTCTCCATTTCTTTTAATGGCTGAATAGTATTCCATTGTGTACATATACCATAGCTTGTTAATCCATTCCTGGGTTGGTGGGCATTTAGGTTGTTTCCACATTTTGGCGATTGTAAACTGAGCTGCAATAAACAGTCTAGTGCAAGTGTCCTTATGATAAAAGGATTTTTTTCCTTCTGGGTAGATGCTTAGTAATGGGATTACAGAATCAAATGGGAGGTCTAGCTTGAGTACTTTGAGAGTTCTCCATACTCCTTCCAAAAAGGTTTTATCAGTTTGCAGTCCCACCAGCAGTGTAAAAGTATTCCCTTCTCTCCACATCCACACCAGCATCTGCAGTTTTGAGATTTTGTGATGTGGGCCATTCTCACTGGAGTTAAATGGTATCTCAGAGTGGTTTTGATTTGCATTTCTCTTATAATTAGGGATGATGAGCATTTTTTCGTATGTTTTTTAGGCATTAGTCTGTCTTCGTCAGAGAAGGTTCTGTTCATGTCTCTTGCCCATTGATATATGGGATTGTTGGCTTTCTTCACGTGGATTAATTTGAGTTCTCTATAGATCCTGGATATCAAGCCTTTGTCTGATTCAAAATACACAAATATCCTTTCCCATTGGGTAGGATGTCTACTTGCTTTGGTTGTTGTCTCCTTAGCTGTACAGAAGCTTCTGAGTTTAATTAAGTCCCATTTGTTTATTTTTATTGTTGCTGCAATTGCCAGGGCAGTCTTCTTCATGAAGTCTTTCCCCAGGCCGATATCTTCCAGTGTTTTTCCTATGCTTTCTTTCAGGATTTTTATTGTGTCATGCCTTAAATTTAAGTCCTTTATCCAACTTGAATCAATTTTTGTG